>JAJMKJ010000019.1:0-21552 GCA_030569255.1 Insectozyma sakaeoensis | reverse complement strand
TTTCATCCTTTTTCCAGTCCTGGGCCACATCATTGGCCAACGGATCGTCAGGGTTCGGGGCCCCCAATAACGCTTGCACACTCAACAAAATAGTCCTGATTTGCAACGCTGGCGACCAGTTGTCCTTCAACACGTCCAAACAGATCCTGCCCAACTTGTCTATGTTTGGATGGTATATCTTGGTGAGAAACCTGACTTTGGGAGCGCACATGGGATAATCGTCCGGCAAGTATAGCTCGAGATGAAATATTCCGTTGGCGTAAGGGGACGAGCTTGGGCCGTCGATTGTCACTTCGAAATATCGAAGGTTGTCGTCTGATGGAATAGCAGTAATGCCAGGCACCGGATCACTAACCAATCTCTCTGTTTCTTTGATGATTCTTTTGGGTAATGCAGCCATGATTGTGTGGAGAGAGATTTGTTATCTGGATTTTTGGTTGTTGTAAAAAAAAAAAAAAAATATATAAAAAGTGCACTAAAAATCAGTGTCGTGTGCGAACGATCAAACAGGTTTAAAAGAGTGTCTACAGTAGGGCGACACAAACAACCAACCAAGCTGGCTGTTGATAGACAGTTGGACAGTATCACAAAATACGGTGAATACGTAGCTCATCATCGTATATCCTCCGATGTCTCTGTTTCTAAATACCCATCTAGATGGCGTAACGGGGGGATATCCCGGCTTGTTAGGGGAACGATCAAGTAGTTGTATTGTTTTGTAATTTGATGGCGTCATTCAATTTCAATCTGAAATTGGGAAAATTCATCTCTATGCGTTTGAAACACCACACACACATATACACACATTATTGTGCTTGTCTCGAGCATTGGATATTCCGCAAGTTAGCGTTCACCTATTGGGCGGGGACACGAATTTCTCAAGGGACAAAAAAAATACAACCAAAATTTACAACCAACAACAATAACGTAGTTATATCATGTCAAGACTGGGTCGTAGTGGTGGGGCACCTATGACGCACAAAGTAGTGGTGGGACTTATTGCCACTCTTCTAGGCGGCTACATGACGTATAAAGTGGGTAGTGATTTTGAATACGTCAAGTATACACCACGAACACCGGAGGAAGTTGAACAACGTAAACGAGATGGCACACCGTTTGAAGTAAAGTTTTTAGACCAAGTTTCGTTGAATCTAAAACCCGAAGCCGAAAAACGGATATTCAAGGAGTTGCAAGAAAAACAGCGAAAGGAGCAGCAGCAGAACGAGGATGTTAAAGGCAGGACGCAGTGAGACTTGAACTAGCTCAACAAACAAAGGTAGCGGTGGTGGTATTGTTGGGGAAATGTTAAGTTTATAGATTATTATGTCATTAATAAAAGAGTCTAAAATCCAAGATCCCAACACACCAAAGATTTGCGATAAATCTAAAATCTCAAAAAATTATTTTTCTTTTTTTTTGTGATCTCTGTGGATATATACCATTGAAATGGTTGAGAGGTATGAAGACGGGGGGATAGCAGAGGAGGAGTTAAGGGAATTAAGACAAAGTTAGACAAAGTGAGGCAGCCCCTCAATCATACTTTTCATCAACTAAAAAGAGCCCCTTTCGAACGTAGGGCCTGGTTATGAAAACAGACTAAAAAAGAATTAGTTGTGGTGGTGGTGGTGGTGGTGGTGGTGGTGGTGGTAGTAATAGTTTAGGTGGAGCTAACAGATGTCATTGATTTTTGTCTTATTTTGTGTCTCTACATTGGACTTTAAACAAGATACAGACTGTGGTTATGAGTGATGGGTTTCAATTTAGGCCTAATTAGTCAACTATCACCCACCACAAAACCTAATCTAGTAAGCGCACAAAGCAGATTTTAGTTCGTATAAACGTAATTATTTGCAGGAGCGTCGGGCATTATCTAGCGGAGTGGGGCACTCAGTACAGGAATTTGAACGCTGAGTAAAAATTGCCCCAATAATTTTATTTGTCGCGATTGCGGTTTGATGGGAACGACGAAAAAACCCCCATCTGCCTCCCCCAAAAAAAGCGCTCTAATGTAAGGAGCAGACTATCTTAACTACAACAACAAATGTATGATTCAGGTATATATGGCAAGACCTATCTCCACCTCTTCCACAACATCCTTTTTCCCTGCCTTTTTCCCTGCCTTTTTCCCTGCCTTTTTCCCTGCCTTTTTCCCTGCCTCCACCTCTTCCTGTTTAATTTACTCCTCTTTCAAACCAGAAAAAATCTGTAAATATAACAATGTCTACATGCAGAGGCTAACTGCGCACTAACATTAGACAGTGTTTTTGTCGACAGTAAAGCCCCACAATTCGAAGGTAAATACATTAATACGGAAACTAACCAAACTAAAAGCGTAATTTAGTCGACAATGTGGGAAACCCTTTCGAAATAGTTTAAAAGTAAAAAGAATTTAAACTTTTAGTTCCAGCAACAAACGTCTGTCTCTGTCGCTTTGTAGCTATGAAGACAACAACAAAAAAAATAATTAATAAAAATAAATGGTGTGCAAACTAAAATTTAAATTTTGGTAGCAACCTTTTATAATTGGGAGAAACTTACATTAAGTGAGATGGTGCAACTTTTGCATCTAAAAAATATAACGTCTAGGATAAGGAGCAAGGATACAATTGTTGATGGAGGCTCAACTGTAGTTATCCCTAAAGCAAATGACAAACATACTCAAGATAACATTGTTGTTGTACCAACTCTAAATTACCAAAAAAAAAAAAAAAAAATACTTATATATATAATAAATAAAACAAGCACATGATGTATGAAAGCTTAAATTGTGAAATCAGTTTACCCTAAAAGGCAATTCAAATACATTATCTATGCCTAATTGGGAAATAGTATGAAATAGGATCAAATCAAGATAGCAATTACCTCTGGCCATCAGATCCCCAAGGTGAGTGATTTATCAGATCTAGAGTATTATAGCACCGGAATACTATGGATAAAGGTACCGGTTTTACAGAAGAATTTACAGCCCAAGGGGCGGCAGTATTTTATTATTACGATTACAATTATGGAGATGTGACTAGATGATGAAATGGCAAAGAAAAATAATTTTAGTCGAGTGAAGTTTCGGTTTTGCGGTTGCTAAAACGGTGCAATATAATAAATTAAAATGTTGTTGTTGTTGTTGTTGTTGTTGTTATTGTTTAGTTCTCCACTTTAGCATGATAAATTTCAACCGATGAGACAGGGAATAGCGAATGGAGGTTAAGATTAAGGACGGCAACCTAGATTAGGATTCGATGTTGACCTAGACAGTCAATTAGGTGCAGGCTGTTACTATTGTTAAGTTTTGTCTGTTTGTATTATTTATTTGACTTTGTATTTTTGTCATTGTAAATTTTACTTTATTTTCTTTTTTTTTTTTAAATTTTTCTTTTTTCTCTTGTTGCTCAAAAATTTGTATTGTCGTTAGCGTTGGAAAATTTACATGACAATAAAAAATAGAAAAAAGTGGAGTAATGAAATTTGGTTATCTGCCCAAAAGATAAACCGTTTTCAATGCCTAGTGGGGGGCACACGGAGAGGGGACGAGGGACAGAATACAGGGGGGGGGGGGGACCCCCAATGTAATTTACACTTTGGTGCCAGTTTTCTACCACAGCCAACTCTATATACTGTAATTGTGTTTACCTGTGAATCATCAATGTCTAATTAGGTTACCCGATTAGTACAAGTAATTGAAACATCGATTTTCATTACACCAGGCAAAATTAATGTTAGTGAGTTGGACTTATTTATTAGTCGTCCGGTTTAGTCAATGGTTGTGAACGATGGCTCTGTTTAGTTAATTGAATGCATGCAAACCACAAAACTAATTGAAATATGCCTTGCCTAATTAGTCAAAGGTGTAAACTAAAATCCTTCCCTCAGTAGCCCCACTCATACATAAACCACAGGGATTTACAATGCAGGTCGGGTTAATATCTTGGTTTATTATTTTCCATGATACAAGTTAGGTGCATGCCAAATGTTACACAAACCTAACTAGGAGTAAAAAAAGGTCAATTTTGTGCAATATTCTTTGTCAATGAAAAAAGTTACCTTTAACAGCCAAAATTGCACTATGTTCATCCACCATAGTTCGAAATTGGGAAATAGTATATATTGAGACAGAATTTCCCACCTTGGATATAGTATAATTTTTATCAATACCAACTTTAGCAACTTTGTCAGCATAATTATAATCATCTCCCACCATAGATACAATACAATGGATACTAAAGTGTTACCACCAGCTAACGGTAAAAAGTTATGGAGAGTCAAGAGAACGGTGTCGTCGAGCAACTGCGCACCTAATCAGACATCGAATGAGTGTTTGAACAACTCGTTAAAGATTGCTGCTGCCGCTGCCAAGTTCACAATCAAGAGACCACCATTGAGAAGACCAAAGAACAAGCCTGGTAAGCCTAAAGACTTTGTTTTTGTTGATTTGTCGCCAGTCAAGACTGACAACAACGACGATACCAAGGCTGTAGTCAAACAGGAGGTTGTGCAAACCGTGGTCAACTCCCACTTACCTTCGCCTACCTTGTCTATCGAGGAAGAATCGAGCATATTCGACTCGCTTGGCCCATTGACTTGCGATGACTCGATGCCAACTCCACCTTTGGAAAACTTGGGGTTGGGAATCATGAACTTGGGCATCAACTTTGACCAACCACAACCAATACAGCCAATCCCACAAATGAACCAACCAATGCAACAACCATTGCAACACCAACAACAATACCTTAATGATCAGTTATACGGATACCAGCAAACCATGTTACAGCAACATCTACAAATCCAGCAGTTGCAGCAGCAATTGTTGGAACAACAAACAAGAAACTTACAACAACAACAAGTCCACCAACAAGTCCACCAACAAGTCCATTATCAAGTGCACCCACAGTTGAAGTCGCCATTCCAGGAACCTAAAAAGAGAAAAACTGCTGGCCAGTTACAATTCAAAACTTACCAACCAAGAAGCCCACACGTCAGAAGCGTCTCGGACTCATGTATAAAGAAACCGGCAACCAACACTAAGAAACCACACCAGAGATCGATGTCGGTGCCTATGACCCCAATAATGACCCAACAGCCACCACAGTACGAACAATTTGTCCCACCTCCACAACCACAGAGCTACTCGATGGGGTTGACTGAATCGCAGTACACTGACTGCTCCGACGTATCGCTCGATGACTTCATGGTGTTGAACGATCAGATATCTACAAAGTTGGCTACTGGATCATTCACCCCAGTGTCAGATTACTCGGACGAGGACGCCAAGTTTTCCGGCATCAATGACTTTTTGATCTCGAGCAAAGACGAATTCGAGTTGAATTCTTACATCCAGATATAGACACGCACGCACGTTTGCACGATGAAAAATGGTTTATGAAATTTCGGTTACTGTTTGGTTCTTTTTCTTTATTCTTAGTTTATAATTTTTTAATATACCCCCTTTACATATCTCATATACTCAATTAGGAAATTTCAAATCAGCATTGAAACCGTTTATCTGATTTTTAATTTATTTTTTTTTTCTTTTTTTTTTTTTTTTTGCTCGCTCTAAAAGCCACTTGCGGGTTACCTCCTGCGCTTTTTTAAGGTTAAAAACTTGCAAATCATGCCTAATTAGGAAAGTATACCTAAATAGGTAAATAGTACAAAGCCAAAGAAAAAAAAATAATGGCATTAGCTGGTGGTAAATTAATCGTATCATTAATTAAGTGTCCATTTTAAAATATGTACCTTGATAAGCGACTCCTTGGCTTTACGGATTTATACATAAAAAGGTACGAGGTTTTTACAAATTCTACATTGTCGAGTACCAAAGTGGAATGTTGAAAATTCCACATTTCAAAAATGAAATTATGTATATTTGCATTTTGTGAGCAACTATCGGAGTTTAAGTCATTGCAGTAGTAGTGGTGGTGGTAGTATGCTTTTTTTTTGTTGTTTCTTTTTTTGTTTTATTTTGTTATTCCGTATTACAACACATTGTTAGCTACGTTGATGGGCCTAGTTCTTCTTTTACTGCCAAATTTGTGCTTTGTTTTGTTGTTTACATTTATATCCAATTCCACCTCAGAATTGTTGGCCACGTTAACAATGTACTCAACTTGATTCGTATTGTGCAACCCAGCATGGATAAATGTTATATAATCATTCTGCGCCTTGGGCTCAACGTAATCATCCTGATCTTCGGTAATCATACACATTTTTTTCGCCTCAATTGTAAAACTGGTGACTTTGCAATATGAATCATTATTCAAGTTTTGATGCTTGAACCACCGGGATTCTAGTCTCTGGTATAAGAGGTTCATTTCGGGGACTTGGTCGATTTTCTCACTGATATGATGCCAAAACTCAGTTGTTAAACTCCAATCTTGTGGCCACATTTGCTCGGGATCGTACAAATCCCTTGACGAATACTCAAATTCCCAGTTTGGCTCAGCACCGTCGTTTGAAAACGTTTTATCCAACTTGGTATAATAATTGAAACAATTCACCACTGAGAAACTGCTTGAATCGATTGAATAGTACCTCCAGCTCGGATTCATTCCCGAATATGGCGATATCGAAGGGCCTATCAAAGCATGATTGATTGCGTTGGCCAACTCCTTTGGTTTTGTCCCATCACCGCCGTATTGAATGACAAATGTGTCCGATTGCAAGTTACCGAAAAAGATGGCTGCAATTACCTTTGGCGAAAACCGTTCAATGATTTGACTGAAAACTTTGGTTGGTATGGGCAACGACTGATGATTCGGTGGTAAATGGGCTATTATCCAGCATCTCTGGTGTTTGATTTCTGAATCTAACAACTCATCGATCAAGAATTTCCAAATACCAAACGAGTCAATGTCAACAACGTTCCAGAACGAATACAAGTTTTTAAAGTTCCACACATTTGAGTTTAGGGAGATGATTTTCAAATTACGCTTGGTGGTGACTGCAAACCCAACCTGCGAGTACCTGATTTGTTTTGAAACCTCGACATCTATCCAGCCGAGCTCGGACCACAAGTCAGCTAAGAAATCAAATTGCCACTGGTAGCTGTTTGAGTTCTCGGTGAGGTTCTTTTGTGGTAGCTGGTTGATGGGGAATGTATCACGCGTGCCAAACGTGGGTACCACGGGGATATCATTCAAGTAATGGCTCAAAATTCTGTAGCTGGTTTCTTGCGACTCGATGTTTTTGTTTTTGCTCATAAAGCTGCGATCAGAGTGGTCAACGGTGCCGCCGGTGAATATGGCGAGTTCAAAAGATAAGTGATTCTGATGCAAGTCGCGGATACATTGCATTGTGCTGTTCAACAACAAGATTGGCGTGTCGCATGCGTACTCGCCAAACTGTCTTGCTGGGCTCCAAGTGTGGGTCTTTAACTTTGTTGAATCCAACGACTTTCCCTTGACAAAGTGGTTTTTGCTGTATGTTGATTCGTAGTAGCCGAGATGGTCGGTGAATCTCAATGGTGATGCGTTCAAGTTGCGACAATGGGGTGAACAGCAAAGACTCTGACTGCAGTTTGCTTCGGCGAAAATCTTGTAGTCCAACTGCAAGTTCACGTCGCTAATGTGCAACACGTTGAACAAGTTGCCGTTATTCTCGGGTGCAAAATAGTTTTTTGGCTTTGGTGGCCACAACTTTGACAAGTCGATCTTGGGGGTTTCAGGCAAGACATTGCAGCTGGCGTCGTGGTAGTAGCAGAAGTAGTCGCCGTCCAAGCCTGCTGGGTTCATCAAGCTGATCAATTTGGTGAAATCGTTCCCCTGAGTCGAGTGGTCCTCGCTGGGATACCCGTAGTTCATGTGGCACTGGATCTCGTCGTAGCCGGCCTCAATGCACCAGGTGGAGAATATCTGGGGCACTAGATCTGGTCTCGTCAACGATAGGAACTTGCCCACTTGCAAGCGTGTTTTACAAGTGATACACTCATTTAGATCGGTTGCAGCGTCAATGTCGTGTAGTTGTAAAATGGACCGATTAATGATGTCGTCATCGGTGATTGACAATTCCGTTGGCGGGTAATAGTTGATGTATCTTGATCTAAACGCTGTGGCGACCAAGATGAAAAGGAAGAAATAAAGCATAGTTGGAGAAAAATTAAAATCGGTATATTGTATTTTGCACCTTTGTATACAAAAAAAATATATAAATTTATTTAGCGTACATACCATGTTTAACGTTTTATAAGGTTACTTTTTCGGGTAAAACAGTGTATAAACTAGAGAGTAACCCTTTTGAAGTTAGCATATGAGCGTCTGTTGTTATGGTATTAGTTGTAGCATTAAGCAGCAAGTTTTTCCAAAGTTCTTCTTGTCACGCCGAGTATTTGAGTCCAACTTTGTTGTTACAATTGTGCCGCTACCATCTAGTTACATACACGACAAGGTTACTATCGAGTGTTGAATCAAATTTTAAACCTGTTTTAAAATATTCTGTTACCCTATCCAAGAGTTATACACTGAGAAAGAGATAGCTAGACTACCACAAGTCGGTACTCAATTTTAAGGTCACAAAAAATTTACTGCCTTTTTTCCTTTTTTCTGTCGTTTTTTCAATGTCTCACTTTTGAATGTCTCACTCTAACAATAGATATATATATATATAAATGTCTGTATACATATACTACTACTATTATATATACTATATATATGGGTAGCGCGCTCTTTTATCCCTCTATAATACAGATTGATTTACTTTTTAACAATATCAATAATTTGCTTCTTTATCTCGAGCTGATTCGATACAAAGTTGTCCTGCAAGATCTTGATTCTCTCCCAGTGCTGGTGGTTCATTTGTCTGATTTTGTGGTCAAACTTTTCGTTTTCCAGGTGGATTTGCGAGAGGAGGGTGCGCTGCTGCTGCCAGAATATCTCAATCATCTGAAACTGTTTCGACGCTTCGTCGCCTGTCGCTGACGCCTTGAGGGTTGCAAGTATGTCGTTCAACTCGTCCTGTATCTGGTTCGACGAGAGACTGGTGGCGGTATACACAGAGGCACCAGCAGCGTTGGTGGCGGCATTGGCAGTGGCGGCGTTGGTGGCGGCGTTGGTGATGGTGGCGTTGCTAGCATTAGTGGCGTTGGTGGTGCTTGTAGGAGTATAGTTCTCAACAAACTCATTTGTCTCGTCCTTCTTGTTGCTCCTGTGGTAATTCACCTTTATCAACAGATTACTCTGCAACTTAAACTGTTTTATCTTGTCGCTCAACTCGTGCAAGTCCAACAACGCCGACTCCAACTCCTCGATCGAGCTGTTGATGGTGATGTGGTGGAAATTGTAGTAGTCGTCGGAATCTATCTCGGGCAACGTCTGGGGGATTATATGCTGCTGGTTCAAGTTTATTATACCATCATTTAAATCCTTTTTACGTTGCAAATTGGCCTTTTTAATTGCACTGGCCAATTGTCGTTGCAAAGTTCGAACCGTGGGCACAATGATCTCCAGTGCAGGAATTTTCTCGCTCAACTTTAAATTGTAGTATTTGTTTTGGATCAACTCCCATTTTTTCGTCTGGCTCAAAGATCGGTCGCCCACGTACTTGAACGGCTTAATTTTGATAATCAAGTGTAGAATCGACTTTATATCCTGGGTCGACAATTTAAACCGGTGAGGGTTTCTCATCGAGCTCGTCATGTGCGCTAATGCCTGTGATGCAGTATTGGAAATGGATTCATTGGCCGTTGAGCCGTGTATCAATCGTTCATCAATTTGGTCCGACTCGTTATCATCAGAGTCGACATCCTCTTCCTCTTCATCTTCTTCAACGTCGATATCTTCTTCTTCTTCTTCGTCATCCACGTCCACGTCTACGTCTTCGTCATCATCGTCATCGTTATCATTATCGTTGTGGTGGTGTTCTCCTAGTATAGGGTCGGACTTGATTTTGGGGGGTAAGCTAAAGGCATTTGTATTTTCAGACGTGTTTTGCTGTTGTTGTGCTTGTGCTTGTGGAGGCAGTTGCTGCTGCTGTTGTTGTTGTTGTTGTTGTTGTTGTTGTTGTTGTTGCAGTTGATCTTGTAGTTTTTGCTGTATCATAGACTCGTGGTCATCGGGCAAGGACATGACGCAGGAATAGGTGGTGAATGCAAGTGTGTGGGTGGTTCAAGTGTATCAAAGTGACTGGGTACAAGAGGGTGCAAATTTCGATAATGATGAGCCTGCAAATCAGCAATTAGTGGTGGTGATGAGTTGGGCAATAAATAGTGAAAAAGCTGGGGGGTGAATGACTGAGTGAGTGAGATAGTAAAAGGAGTGAATGCGTGTATGTGTGATTGAATGAATGTGTGATTGTGTGTATGTATGAATGAATGACTGGGGGAGGGAGGATGGTACTGATCTGGACGGAGTGTCAGTGGGCAGTAGGCAATGCGGTGGTGGTAGTGGAGGTAGTGGAGGTGGTGGTATTTTGGGTCAGGTGAACAATATACCTAGTGACTGGTGGGGGGCAGTTGGTGGTGTATATATGTCGGTGTCAAATTAGCAGGTAAGACTGGATTGTAAATGTTAAACTGTGTTTATAAATAAGAAGAAAAACAAAAATAATTAAACAAAATAAAAAAAAAAATAAAAAAAAAAATTAAAAAAAAATAAAAAAAAAAATTAAAAAAAAAATTTAAAAAAAAAAAGAAATTCAATCATTATTTATAGTTCACACACACACCTACACACACACACACACCTACACACCTACACACATACGTACATACGTACATACATACATAGTAGAAAACAACAAAGCGACAATAATGATGTGTACAATCCAATCGAATCCAATCCAATCCACCAGGCGTCAACTAAAGCGTTGCTGCTGCCACTCGGGCCCACCGATGAGTGTTTGCGGCCAATTTTATTTTTATTTTGCTCCACATAGTCTAATTTTTTAGTCCAACACGATAGCGTGGGGACAGACACCAGCATCAGACAAGTGCTACTCAGATGATCAGTGATTAATTAATTAATTAATTAATTAATTGAGACAACAAAGAACACAGTGAGAAAAGAGACAAAAGCGAGGGGGGGGACAGAGAAAAAAAGAAAAATGGAACAAAACACGTAGAAATGGGATGGGAACAATACTGGCGGCAGAATCCATTTTGGTAAATTTTGCAATGTAATGAGGTGTTAGGGGGTGGAAGATTTTGTTCATACCCAAGTTAATAAGTAAATGTAAGTTGCAATCAAACACTCGACCCACCACCTCTTTTTCACCCAACCATCTTCATCATCCACTAACAAACCAAACAAGCAAAAACTGTTTTTTTTTTTATTTTTTTATTTTCTAATTTCATTTTTAGTTTATTTTTTTTATTTTGTTCTGTAAATAATCAACTCATGATAATCAGTACAATGCTGCTGCTGCTGCTGCTGTTGTGTCGAGAAGCGTATGTGTATGTAAGGTATGTTAATATTGCTATTGTCTACATCAATGTTAAATTATAAACATTGACTAATATCAAAACCAATTGATTTTGGCATTCTTCGTTCGCTTTACAACTAACAACAACAACAAAAACAATAATAATTGATTCACAAAATATGCCATGATTATGATTATGATTATAATTGCACACAAGAATTCACAGGTTAGCATACCTCTTTTTTTTTAACATTTACACCGACAATGGCAGCAACACCACTGCTGCTGCTGGTTGATGGTTGGGTTTTTGTTTGTTTTGTTTTGTTTTTGTTTCTTTGCTATGGGAAATAACTGGACATTCCAATATAAAACTGTTGTCTAATGGTAACATGTAAGTTATTGGCTAAGTAAGTAAAACTGCAATCTATAAAATCTAAAATGTAGGTAATGCTCACTAAAAAGTTTAACCATAATCCAAATCACCGTCGGCAAAAAAAAAATAATACATCACTTTGACTACATTACATCACATCTGTCTATATTCTCAGGGATTATATGGATGACTAGTGTCTGAATGAAGACTTCATCGTCCACACACTTAGTAGTAGCTCTATCTATTCACTATTGTTTGTTGTTGTTTTTTTTTTTTTTGGATGAGAACACATGATCGACAGTAAGTGGAATTGACTAGGTGGTGGTGGTGGTGGTGGTGGTGGTGTTGTGATACCCGTTGAATGTAATTTGAATTGGCGATAATTACAATACGCCAATTGTTTTCCTGACATTGATAGATTTTGTTTACTTTTCTGTCGATTTGTTTGTAATTACAAAATACTTTTTCTCATACTTTTATTTACCTCTTGCCTTTTTAGGAAGGTATAAGATTCCGCAACTCTCCCAATTTTTTTATTATTTTTATTTTATTTTTATTTCATTTCCCATTTCTGCCTCTTGTCGATATTTTACTCTACTTCTGCATGGCACTGCATTTTTTATAGTACTGCATCTGTACATTTACAGTTTATGTTGGGTTGTTACAGGTTTGTACAGTTTATACTATGAGTCTCTATAGTGTCGTTTTTACAGGTTACATGTTTTTGCATTTTAGTGTTTTATTTTTTTTATTTTATTTTATTTTTATTTTTTTTTTTTATTTTTTTTTTGGCTTATTGTCTCTTTTTGGTTTTATTTTTTTACTTGCAAACCGTTATTTATATAATCGTTGATTATAGACACACTTCATCACGCTGTGCACAATTTCATTCGTGGCTGTTGAGACAGACCAACAACAATGCACAATTATCTGTCCTACTTGATATAGAATAGGGAATACGCTCCATTCTCATTTCACAACAACTAACTAGTAATGTTTCTTTCTCTTTCTCTTTCTCTCTAACACACTCTCTCGCTGTTTGTTGTTGGGTGCAGTTGGGTGTATTTTGGACTCATGCGAAGCTTCGATCTTGGGTCTAGAACGCATGGTGTAACTGGCACTCGAGAATATATAATTGAGATTCAGATTTCTGGTTCTAGTTCTGGCTCTGGGTGTAATTGTAGCAGCTGTAGATGTTATTGTTATTGTTGTTGTTGTTGTTGATTTGAATTATATGGGTAATTTGAAAATTATTATTTCTTTTTCTTGATAAAAAATAAATTATTTTTTTTTATTTTTTTTTTATTTTTTATTTTTTTTTTATTTTATTTTTTATTTTTTTATTTCCTGCTTCCGGTTTCGTCGCATTTACGCAGCTGACTCTTCCGTCAACATTTTCTAGATCGGAGGGGGCCACCCACACACGACTCATGATTTATTGTTGTAAGAAATAAACACGTCATCCACACTGGGGGAGGGTCAACACTAACCTTATCAAACTGCAACAATAGTAATAGTAATAATTACAACAATGCAAAGCTTATCTGGAATTGAAACATGCCACTGGAATGTAACTGAAACCAACAATAACCAGAACAAACAATGGTTGTGTACAAAGATCGAGGTGAAATAGCTCTCATGCAGCAACACCACCTTGTTTGCCAATTGATTATTTGATTGATTGATTGATGATTGACTGATGATTGATTGACTCATCTATTGTCTCTGATCACGGCTAAATTTGCTCTGTTTGGAATTTGTGTCGCAAGACAATTATCACCCCTCCTGATAATACCAACTCAACCAACTCAACCAACTCAACCAACTCAACCAACTCAACCAACTCTTTTGGTAATCGGATATTTCTGGTGTCAAACTAGAGTCTATACGGCGTTGCTCCCCTACATTTAGACCAACTCCGCTAACCACGCAGTAAACACTAAACACTGTCCCCTTTCAGCAAAGGGACATGCAGCATTGAACCCACTCTCAACTAGTCGTGCTTTATCTCTCGTGTTGGCAAAATTGACCTCGTCGGACTAGTTTACAGCTTTAATTTACTTGTGTTGCCAAATTATAGCGAAAAATAGAGCAGCTACAAAACGAAAAAAAGACTCCACCACTGGGTTATCAGTGGGAGTCTGGAACTACGTTGGGGTGGGTTAAACCTAACTCAAAGGGGTAGAGGGGTTGGAGGAAGGGTACTCTTTGTGGATCATTCCATTTCTAATTGCTCGTCGCTCCCCTCGCGTCGGAATGCAGGCTTTGTGTTTGAACCAGCCCCATTCCCGATATACAGAGCGACTGAAAAGATCAACATGTGTATTAAAACAGGAGACGAATCATGGTGCGCGACAGTTAACGATATGTATTCCAGACCTATAAACAGGAGACGAATCATGGTGTAGAATCATAGTGTACAACATAACCAAGACGAATCATGGTGTAGAATCATAGTGTACAACATAACCAAGACGAATCATGGGGTAGAATCATAGTGTACAACATAACCAAGACGAATCATGGTGTAGAATCATAGTGTACAACATAACCAAGACGAATCATGGTGTAGAATCATTGTGTACAACATTAACAGAGACTAATCATGGTGTATGGTGTGCAATATGGTGTGAGGGCATGGGCACCACGATTGGGCTACCTCATCATCCACCCCACGGACTAGAAATTCAAACCTGCAGCAAACGAACTAGTGATGCTCCTGATATCATCCTCAATGTTGTCATTCTGATTATACCGCGCACCATCGTAGCTCTTGTCCAACTTATTCAACTTGGAGTAGAAATTCGAACTGATGGACGTTGTTTGATCAAACTGATTGTTATTCCCATGGTTCAACGCTGGCCATTGCTGCTGAAACTTCTTCTTCGACCCATTTATAGTCGACGAGTTGTCGTACGACAACATGCTAGCTGAGTCAAAGTCAGTCGATGAGAAAGCTGTCGATGAAGGCGCGCCAAACTTGAATCTCTTTTGCTGCTGCTTGTTTATATTCTGCTGATAATTGTTCAACTGCACCATTGACAACTGTAAATTGTCCAATGGACCATCGACCAAACACCCCTTTTCTCGAAAATGGATCAACAAGTGGTTCCATAACCTGTTCCTGCACAATGCACGCGGGTTACCAAGCACAATCAACCCGTATTTCGCTCTTGTAAGCGCTACATTCAACCTTCTAGGATCACTTAGAAACCCAATACTTTGTGCCTCGTTCGCACGTACACAACTCAAGATGATAAAGTCCTTTTCACGCCCTTGGAACGCATCCACCGATGTAATCTCAACTTCCAAATACTCGTCACGCTTGTCCAACAACGTCGAGTTCATCGACATAAACTGTACAAGATACGCACGCTGTCCTTCGTACGGCGTAATCACACCAATCTGGCTCGGCTTGATGCCATCCTTAAAAAGCTTGGTGATGATCTTCTCCACATTCATCGCTTCAACACGATTCAAGTATGAATTTCCCGACCCACTCAACTCTTCACGCCCATAGTTGGCCCAGAACATCATCGGACTGTCTAAAACCGGCCATGGGAAAATTGAATCCTCAATCAACCGGTCAGTAGACGTAACCCCATTCTGTAAACTCCCTTCGTAAAACATGTTACTAGGAAACTCAGATAAACATGGATGCATACGGTACTGCACTTCCAATCTAATGGGGGTGTGTCCCAAAAATACCAACCTCTCAAATAATGACTGCTTGAGCCCTGCATCTGCAGCCTTTCGATCTAAAATGACTGGTCCCAATTGTTGATGGTCTCCAACTAAAATCACCTGCTTGGCCCCTTTAATTATGGGGATCAACACTTCAGGCTCAGATGCTTGTGTACTCTCATCAATCAAAACGGTTCTAAATTGAAATTGGTTTAATCTCTTATCAGCAGCTCCAACACATGTACAACAAACAACATCGCACTTGTTCAATATCCTAATCTCTGAGTTTCTCAAATTCTTGAAATAATCCTTTTGGTCCTCGCTCGATAACTCACCAACTTCGTTTTTCAATTTGATCAACTTTTTAAACTCACCTTTGGCCGTTGAATTGACAATGTTGTGCAATGCCAAGTGACTAACTGAACTCTCAACATCTTCTCTTGACTTGGCAGTCAACCTGACCACTTTCAACCCCAACAAATCCAATTTGGCAGCCAAGTGATCAACAGCAACGTTTGATGGCGCACACACCAAAATCTTCTCCTTGTTCAAGTTCGACAAATGATAAATGATTGTTGCTGATGTGACGGTTTTACCAGTTCCCGGTGGACCTTGGATCAACGATAACGGTCTCTGCAACACCGATCGAACAGCATTGATCTGCGAAATGTTCAACTCGGTCAATTTCGGGTGCGAAAATTTCGTTGGAAGCTTGGTATCAAACTCAATTGGTTCAACATCATGGCCAAGCAACTTGTGATAAATGTACGATGACACACTTTCCTCTTCTGTTGCAAATACCTTCATGGCATGCTGCATCCGGTCGTAGGACGTACCTTTCCACACAAACTCGGCTGTAAAGTCATTTGTCAAGTTGGTTGGTGGCGATTTCTTCGACGGGTTCAACTCCAACGTAAACTCCTCTTGATACGCATTAGGTAATCTCAAGATAAACCCGTTGCCCTCCCAAGGTTCTTGTTGGGACCCATTGTATCGAAGGATAATTTCATCTCCAACGGCAACTTTCAATTCGCTCGATTCAAATGTCGATAACGTAAATGACGCCAAATGTTTGTTGTTGAGACCTAATCCCCACTTCACTTGGATATGCTCCAAAGCTTGCGACTCTTTTAAATTCTTGTCATAGTCGGCTTCCAACTTGACCAAAGGTCCAAACGACCTCTGGTACTGGAACGCATCGTTGTACCTCATCAATATCGGCAAAACTTCCGTTTCAGAATCATCATTGTTTTCAATATCATTTATAGTTGCATCACGATTCAATCTCCACTGCGCTTCGAGCTTGGAAATTTGCTGACTCGAAACTAGTTTTGAGTTGATCAAATCATCCTCAGTAGGTGTTGGTGCAACCCACGATAAAAACTGTCGGTCATCAATCAAAGCCTGCCAGTTGTTTGTGTCCCAATTTATATCCTTTGATTTGGCACATGGCAAACGACACAATATGACAACGACATTGTCCTGTTTGGCGGATACAAACCCCAATATGAACGCATTCTTATTACCACAATTATAACACTCCAAGTTGGTCTCACCCAACTCGCTCTCTTCGTGTGTGCTCACTTGGTTGTGTCTCGACATCACCATATGGGTCACGATGTGGGAGCTGGTCGAGTTTGTTTTTGCGTTACAGAACCATTTGTTGCATGTATTACACTTGATCACTGAGCTCGGGTTGTGGATGCCACAATAAGCACACGAGTGGACTGGTTGATTGAGCAACTCGTCGTCTTCGTCATCGATAAACTGACGTATATCCTGATTAAACCCTTCCAAGTTTTGTTCGTCTAATAAATCTTCGGGGTGATCAAACTGATCTATAGTACTAGTGTCCATTATAATTATATTCAATGATTAACAACGATCATGTACATTTGTATGGTACTCAAACAGTATAGTAACAGTGATGAAATTTTTTCTGGCTACGCTTGAAATGTGATCGTGTTTAGACGCACAAAGTTAATAAACTAACAAACTCGCTTTTTTAACCACCGCCAACAGAACTAAAACACCACCATCCCCACCCCCCACAACTGCCTGTCCATCTGCTTGCATCAAACGTAGGTGTCGACCTCACAAAAAACTATCGTAAAAACGCGTTACAACGCCAATTGGGAAACCGCATGTTTGATCAATCTCGCTAGGAAATATTACCTACTTTTTTTTTTTTTAGTGATCTCTGTTTTACCCTTTTCAGTCATACTTGATTGTACTTGTAGGTACATGTTGTGTTCTTGTTCATTATATATTGTTGGATTAAAATAAATAGCTAAGATAAATTTTGTATTATTGTTGGTGTTTTTATTATCCATTAAAAAAATTTAAAGTTTCACGTCTAAATTTCATAACATTCCAACACTAACAACACCATCCAACATTTTGTTTTTGACGTAAACTGAAAAATGGTTTACCAATCCACATTTCACAAGATTATACGTCGAGATAAAGGTATATTCGAAGGCAACAACTTTTTGATATCGAGTGATTTGATAAACTGGATTTACATACATACGTTATCGATAACAGAATCAGGCCAATTGTATTCGTCGGATGATCAAGACAACCACTACTTGTTGTTACAATCGTTACAATCGTGTTATATCCAGATATATCCATCCATCAACCAGCAACAATTGGAGCAGCCAAAGCCCAAACTATTGAGAAAGTCCTCAACAGCAAGTCAGCAAAACTACGAAGTAAATGATGAGCCACCAATACTTTTCATCAAGACGTACGAAAATGATAAATTGTACGTCAAAATCCCTTCGAGGACCAATTTCATCAACTTGTTGAGTTGCTTAATAGTGTGGCAGAACTTGAAACCGCAGGGCTTGACCAAAAAGTGGTATTGTGAGAACAGGTTCAACCATGTGAGCCAAACTTTGGATGGCTCAACCCACGAGTTATTGGTGTGTCGGTTCAAGATCTATGGGCCAATACCAAACAAGAACAAGAATTTAAACATCGTTAAAGGACCACGAGCTCCAGTGTATCAACCCAAAATCGACGACCTATTGCCGGACTTCACCCCACAACAACAAGATATCAATGAGGGTTGGTTTTACACCATGGGTGCATTGAATTCAAACGGTATACTAAATTTTGTCAGCGAGTTAGACGGCACATTGTTGTACTCGATTGACATTAAGAAGATCATGTCTAGTGAGATCCGTGAAGTCCACAACTCGATTTTCAACAGCTCAAACGTCTTGTTCATAGGTCAATTGAAGGAATTGAGATATAACAACTTGATACGAACCTTGAACCAAAACCCAGAGCAATATCTATTCAATTTCTTAATCAAGGACGGCAAACTGGTGCCCAATAACCAAAGAATTTTAATTGAGTTCCCGCTACACATTGATCTAGAAGACTGGTTTGTTGGATTAAACTACTTTGCAAAGAGAGAGTATATAGGCTTGTTTGATTCCGAGACTCGGTTATCAAACTCGGCTGCAAACTATAAACTATCCGACTTTAGCAAGTCGAATTTTCGAGTTTCCAAAAAGATCTACATCGACATCATTGAGGCCAAGTTTGATAACATCAACCTTAAGCAACACGGCAAAATCTACGCCGAGGTCAGAATGTGGGGGTATCCATGGTCAAGAACCGCCATGGTCAACTATACGACGAATCCGTTTTGGAAGGAGGAGTTCCAAACTGACTTGCCGATTTCAACGCAAATGATTCACATTTTGATTAAAAAATGTACTAGCTCGGACTACTCCAGTAACGATAAGGTGATTGGGACGGTGTATGTGACGCCGGATATTTTGACCAAGCAGATCAAGACGTCATCAACGATAATGACGGCTAATAATGAGCCTGGGATATCTATCGGTGACTCAATACCATTGCAGACGCTGCCGTCGAATAACTCAACCAACAATTTGGACATTGTGAGGTTGACAATATACGACTCGAATAATATATCGATTGGCAAGTTGTTGGTGCTGGTCAATTTGAAGGAGTATCACATTCTACCACCGACATTATTCAAGCCGTTGGAGAAAATGTTGATTAATTCGCCAATGAAGGATTTGATCAAGTTTTGCAACTCAAAAGTTGCCACCAACGAAATTGAAAACATCAGTATCATATTGTTGGACATTTTCCAAAGCTTAGGGGTTGAAGAGAATTGGTTCAAGAGTTTGATGGAGTACGAGTTGGTCAATATAGATTATATGACGAGAAAGTCATACGTTGAGAAGGAGGATAAAAAGTCATCATCGCATAATAATGTTTTCAATACCTTGTTTAGAGGCTCGTCGATTTTCTCCAAGTCACTAGAAAAGTATAATCTCAGAATTGGTCAAGAGTATTTAGAAAAAGTGTTTGGCACGTTCTTCACCAAGATAAGTCAAGAAAAGAAAAACTGTGAAGTTGATCCAAGGTATGTTAAGATACAAGAACGGAAGATTAGAAAAGGAATTGATCTAGATAAGGACAATGACGATGGTAACGATGATGACGATGATGACGATGATGATGACGACGACGACGATGGCGACTACGACTCTGACTTTGAAAAGGAAAAAGATGAACGCATCAAAAAGATGGTTGAAGAGAACTACCAGAATTTGTACTCGTATGCTGAAGAGATTTGGAATAAGATCTACATCACGTCGAACGACTTGCCGCAACAAATCAAAACTCAATTGAAAAATTTCCGGATTAAAGTGGAGTTGGTCTGCGATCCTGACGACAAGATCACCAGTTTGAACTGTCTCTCGGCATTTATCTTTCTTCGATTCTTTTGTCCAGCAATACTCAACCCAAAGTTGTTTTATTTGACCAAAAACCATCAGACAGGCGGCACCCAGCGCACGCTCACGTTGATTGCAAAAATATTACTAAACTTGGCCAACCGACAAGAGTTTAGTCCCTACAAGGAGCCGCATCTAGTGCGCATGAATGGGTTCCTTAGAAAGTATCAGCCGCAGGTTCTAGACTATTTTGACAAGATTACCGGGCGCAAGAATGATTTCAATGAAAAAATCTTGGACTTGAGCCACGAAGTGAAACGATTTGACCTAGGTTTAGATCAGTCGTCGAGTGAGTTGCCAACGACGCCATACTTGATTGATAAGTATCTTAGGTTGACGGAAATCATCTACCTTTTGGACTACAACAAGTACCTCAAGAACGGTCTCTCGACGCCGTCAACACCGTTTGCCAGTCCTACAAAGAATGACTCCTCATCAAGCAACCAAGACTTGGACCCAATACGATTGAGTGAATTGCATCTAAATGAGAAAAACAGCTACCAAATTGGGTCATTAGAGTTTGAAAAGTCCGAGTTTTTCGATTTGGTGGGTGACAACGAAACAGAAGGGTTTATCAAGTCATTGTGCAAAGGCAACGAAGAGATTTTTTCATTTATCAACTCGAATATAACGTTGAAAGACGTTCAGAAACAATCGACAAAACTCTTGCAAAAGATTAACCATCTAGAGAACTACTTGGAAAATGCCGAATTTGCAAGAAACTACAAGGACAACCAATTGTGGGATGCATTCACAACTGATATTTTGAGCAAATCGTACTTGGACTTGACCAGGAAATGCATTGTTTCACTAGAGATGCTCCCGACGGGGCAAAATTATCGTAGCTTAGTCGCTGACAATGCATTGCACTATTTGAAGTTGAAGTTCAACGAGGACCTCGACAACCAATCGTTGGCGCATCATCAGCACCAACAAAACCATCCGCAGCAATCACTGTCGTTTATCCCTGGCAGACTATCGACCAGTTTCAGCACCAACAGTATAGGTTCAGTGTTGAAGCCGAACGGTGGTGGTGGTGGTGGTGGCGGCGCCTCTAAAAGCAGATTCAAAAAATGGTTGCGAAAGTAGAAGGGGGCCCACATGTCCTTGGATCTCGCGGTTAGCAACAGACGAGCGCAATCATTTATTTTTTTTTTTTTGTTTGCCCATCGGTCGTTATTTGAGATGTCGCGGATTCCACGACACTGAATGGTTTTTTTTTTTTGCCAAATTATACTACTGGTGTCCGGAGCACAGCAACTAGTGTGTGTATATGTAATGTATTATGTAATGTATGACAGCTCTCTAAAATATCGGTAAATTTTTTTTTTTTTTCTTTTCTTTTTTTTTTTTTTA
>JAJMKJ010000018.1:96738-160536 GCA_030569255.1 Insectozyma sakaeoensis | reverse complement strand
GGGGAGGAGGGGGGTTTAGAAAAAAACTTTATATTCAGGTTTTCTACTTTGGGGTTTTAGGCCTTAATTGATCAATATCATTTGTCACTTCAACTAAAAACTGCTCTTTATTATCATGACGTTTGACCAAGGATTTAGCATATAATTCATCTTTGTACACGGTGGGATTGAAATTGTTGATCAAAACATCAGGACTTAGTATGACCCAACCAGGGCGTAATCTTATCGGTTGATTGACACCCAATTTTGATGGCACAATATGCAATCTTCTATTTGAGTTTGAGAAATTTTCAGCAACTTTATAAATACAGTCAGGCACAGCATTAAATTTTGTTGTTGGAGATTCAATCTGAAGATCAGTATCGATGTTACAATGTATTAGATGATTGTCAGTTGATCTACGGACGGTTCCAGTAATACACATCCAACAATGCCATTGCTGCTTTTCAAATAAGCCGCTGGAATGTGGGTAGTAAGGCGAGCTTTTGTCGACTGGTAAAAAGATTAATTCTTCCGATCGTCTAAATTTTTTGAAATTATCATTATTCAATAATTGAGTCAATTCCTGGATTTTATGAGTCGTTGCCCAAATAAACAAAAAGCCCGGTTTGGAACATAATTTATGGATTGGGATTTTCGCCAATATAGGTAAAATAAACTGATTGTCAACCAATGCACCAATCATTATAACGTCGAACTTGACATTGCATGAAATCCAATTGTTCAAGGTTGGTACGATATTCTCAGTTGAACATCTAGCACCGTATGGTTGTAAAGCATGACTATCAATTTGAACCCTTTTTAAATTGTGTAACTTTTGTAATTTGGGGTATCCTTCGATTGGATTTGACACATTCCGTATGTAATTGATTGGATTGATATTCGAATGGATATAATTATTACTATAGTCGATTTTGATGTCTTCCATCGTTGGTGAAGAAGTAGTAGCAGCTCTTGAACCGAATTTGTTGTAAGAGTACATTGTGTAGTTATTTATATTACATTTTTTTTTTTTTTTTTTTTATTAGTTATCTTTTTTACCACAGATAGAGATTAGATGTTAAGAAAACGAGTACAGCTCAATAAACAGTTGGATTATCTTGTGGATCGTGTAAGCTCCACCGTTTCAGATTTCAACGTATGACTAAAAAATTTTTAATTGCGGTTGTAGAAAATAACTAACTTTAGAAATGTGAAACACGACAAACAAGTGATGATTTATGTTTCAAATTAAAGTCAATTTTAGAGTATGATATTAAAGTTCTGGATTTGTTAAGCAAAGGATTTTACCTAACTATATCAACTATTCATTCCAGCGATGCCAATTTAATTTATTTTGAGAATATTTATTATCAACGTTTGATCAATTTCATCTTGAATGATGATTCATCATCATCATCATCGGCTAATTATCAAAATCAAATTAACACGATATTCGTCAATTATTTGAGTCATGTTGAATATCAAGATATAAACCAAGTCTCGAATTTGATCTCAAATTTATTAATTATTTGTGATCAGTACCCCAAATATTTAGACGCTTGGCATAAATATCTTTTTGTGCATTGTTTCAATTTATTGAAATTTGCCGATTATCAAAATTTAGTTTCCTTTTTCAAGTTATCGAATAAATCACAGCAACTATCAAACTATTGTCATGACAATCTTGAGATACTAGACTATTTCAATCAAAAATTGTTGAGAATCTATCAAACTGAGGATTTACAAAATCCAAATACAACTGAGTTTGAAATTTTACTAGTAATTTTGTTGACCATAATTGAAGAATCATCGTCAAAAATAGGTATTTTATACTTTAGTCACTTTGAAAATGAGATGAGTAGTATACTTGAAAATTATTATGTTAATTCATTTGTCTTTAGTATTTTAAAATGCTTTTTAAAACTTGATTCTGGGAAAATGTTGCAAAAATTTATGCAAAACTCAGTGTTGATTACATGGATGGACCATATCACCCAGATTAAACCGATTCAATTGTTTCTCATCTTGTCAAGCTTGGTTGAGAAATTCGACTTGACTCAAGTTCTTGGAAATGACAACGTAGTTGAACTTGGGTCGATAAACGAGGTGCGAATTCAAACAATGACATTAGCACCTGATGTATCTGATATAATGGTTGATATCATAAATGACAAATTCGATTCGATGCAATGTTTTTCTTTTGATTCAGACAAGTGCTTAGCCACTATATATTTAAAAGTATTGACGCAATTTTTTAACAATACCCCTGGTGTTAATAAAGCTTTGATTGCATTTTCATCAGCAGTGTTTTTGAAGTTTAATGTTTTAAGTGATGACAATTTCCGAACAACAATTCAAAACCTATATAAACAACACTCAGACTATTTGAAAATGTTTCAAGAGTACCAAAGATGCAAGTATGACACGATTGAGTTGGCAAAATTTTATGAAATTTATAACGTGGATATTAATTTTGTAAAACTACAAGACAATCTAGATTTATTTAAAAGCTTGATTGGGTATCTATATGCTAATCACAAATTAAAGTTTTTGTCAGATCTTAAATGATCAATTAGTATCTTTTTATGCAATACTCCGTAATATTTACCATCTTTTAATAAAACAATCACTCTAACACCAATTCTATCGAAAATTAAATTAGCAAAACTCAAATCACTGTTGTAATTTATGAAAATAGGATTATCGTCTATTAATGGTGTTAAATCAGTTAGATCTTCAACTTGCAGGTGAGTCGACTCCAACTGACAATAGACTTCATCGATATTGTATTGAAGAATCAAGTTTTCAATGCGATCCAAGAATATTTGTAAATCTGGATAATGGATCAATCCAACGCATAATTTATCTTTAATTATCGGTAAACAGCCATCCAGCAAGGATTTATCCTTCAACAATTGCAATTTTTTTTGCAACACGTTGCATGCAATTTGTGAAGAGTTGGTTATGTCGACGCTAACCAAATTAGTTGCCAAATCTTTTGCAGATGTACATACATCGATTGGTTCAGATTCGGGCGACATAAACGGGTAGTCGTTCATAATCAACAACGACTCGTATAATGAGTTTCTTTCAATTAAGCCACCCGACCAATTTGCAACTGCTATTGATATGGCAATTGGCAAGACATAAGTATACGACGAGGTCAACTCGAATAAAATTGTAACCAATGTTATATTCATCCTTGTGACGCCTGCCATGAATGCACCGGCTGAGATCATGGCGTATATCCCCATATCCAAGTCGAAGTCGATGTTCATCACAAAACAGCAATACTTGATAAACATTGAAATTATTCTGCCAAATAATGCCCCTACAACCATCGAGGGTACATAAACACCACAGGGCAACTTCAAACCAAATGTGATACACGTGAGAAATATCTTGACAACCAACGCAAATGACAATTGTTGTAATTGTATCAAGTATTCGCTCTTTGACGAAGGACACTGCTGACAAGGTGTTGCCAAATCCAAGACTAATTCAGAACTTGCTTTTATCAAGTATGGATTCCAAAAAGTAACCAACCCGGTGATTAAACTGACAATGAATACTTCAAACACAGCGTCAAACTTTGGTCGTTTACTATTCCAACAAACAAATTTGATAAACAAGCCACCAAATATCCCCCCTGATATGCCGATAACAATGAACAAAATCAATTCGATTGGTTTCCAATCGGAAGTGTAATTCAATTCAAATAAAACAGTATTTCCAGTACCGTATGGATCAAGGAATTTCAAAAACAAAGTTGATATAATGGCACAGAAAAATATTTGAAATAGTTGATGTGAAGGTAAATAATTGTTAATCTCTTCTAGTATGAACAAAACGCCACCTAATGGTGAGCCAAAAGCTAATGCAACACCTGCAGATGCACTAGCTGATAGTATTTGTTTTGTAAATAAATCATTTTCGTAAATAAAGGGGAACCAACGTAAAATGACATTGCCACAACAAGTTGCCAAATGGACATAGGGGCCCTCTTTGCCCAATGCCATCCCTGACGCAATTGCCAAAATCAAAGCTGTACTTTTAGTTATCAATGTATACCAGCCTAAAAACCTTCGAATGACAAACCCGGACAAAATTGTCTTGACTTCGGGTACTCCCGACCCCATTGCAGTGTACATTGTTTTTGATTTTGTGATTTTTGTCGTCAACGTTATCAAACATGCCGAAACAGCTAGCAAAACAGTTGAACATATATATATCAAGTAATCAAATTTTTTGAAATCAACCCATTCGTCGCAGGTTTCTTGATTGGTAAACCACTTTGTTCTACAATATCCATGTTTGAAACCAACTAAAACAATTTCGAATTTGTCGATTAAGTAGGCAATCAACGAAAATAATAAACCTATCAACACCAAAAGCACCCATTTACCCAAAATTAAGTAGGCTCGGTAGTAGACTGGCAATTTACTATGGTGTAATTGGAAATTGAAAATATTACTTTGTAAATAAGCTTTTGTCCAATCGATGGTGGTGAAATCATTGTAAAAATCAAACTTCCAAAATCGCTTCGATTTCAACGAATCAACCGTGCTTTTGTAAGATACTGAATCGTCATCGCGATCGACAAGTCTACCAAAAGACTTTATCTTTTTCAATGAACTTGTTGATAATGATGTGGAACCATACGATGGTGCTGGCTGCGATCGGCTACGTAATAAATTATTTTTATTATTGTTGATATTACTATACATTACCCAACATATGTGATATGTGTGTGTTGATTAAAAAATTAGGAGTTTGTACTGGGGTAAAGAAGAAAACAGTGGTCAACATAATGTTACATGCAAATCGATCAATCAACTCCGTAATTATCCATATCCAAATTAACAATCACGCGTCACTAAGATATGAACTTACCCACTATTCGCCAATCAGAAAAATGAAATGTTACATAGTTTAAGAAAACACGATTACATAATACCACATAATCAACATTAGTGTTTAGCCATTAGTCGGTGTGGCCACATATAAGTAAAACTTGTGTGACACAAAAAAAATAAAAATCGAAAATATATAATACCAAAAGTGGTGTCGGTTAAAAAATTTTTAGCCCCGGAGAAATTTAGCCAACCCCACCTTGTACAAAAATAATTTATAAGCATGGGAATATCTCTTGATAAATTTTTTTGTCATAAAAAAAAGCTTCTCTCGTTAGACTTGCTCGAATAGGAATACAAAAACTTGAGCTAATCAAAAAGTCATGAGCGAAATCAAAAAAATTAAAGTCAAGACCCCAGTGGTTGATATGGATGGTGACGAAATGACAAGAATTATTTGGCAATTTATTAAGGATAAATTGATATTTCCTTATTTAGACATTGACTTGAAATACTATGACTTGGGTATTGAATATAGAGATAAAACAGATGATAAAGTCACCATTGATTCGGCTGAAGCCACGTTAAAGTATGGTGTTGCAGTTAAATGTGCCACCATTACCCCCGATGAAGCTAGAGTCAAGGAGTTTAATCTCAAAAAAATGTGGCTTTCGCCAAATGGTACTTTGAGAAATATACTTGGAGGTACTGTATTCAGAGAACCAATAGTGATTGAGAATATCCCTAGAATAGTCCCCTCATGGGAAAAGCCAATCATCATAGGTAGACATGCATTTGGTGACCAATACAAGGCCACTGACATTATTGTTCCTCAAGCTGGTGAACTAAAGTTGGTATTTAAACCAGCTGATGGGAGTGAAGCCATTGAATATCCAGTATATAATTTTGAAGGACCTGGTGTTGGGTTATCAATGTACAACACGGACAAGTCAATTACCGATTTTGCAGAAAGTTCATTTAAATTGGCAATTGAACGTAAATTGAATTTATTTTCAACTACAAAAAACACAATTTTAAAGAAGTATGATGGTAGATTCAAAGACATTTTCGAAAACTTGTATGAAACTAAATACAAAGGTGAAATGGATAAATTGGGTATTTGGTTCGAGCATAGATTGATTGATGACATGGTTGCACAAATGTTGAAGTCGAAAGGTGGCTACATCATTGCCATGAAGAACTACGATGGTGATGTTCAGTCGGATATTGTTGCACAAGGGTTTGGTTCTTTAGGGTTGATGACATCTGTATTGATGACGCCAGATGGAAAAGCTTTTGAAGCTGAAGCTGCCCATGGTACAGTTACACGTCATTATAGACAACATCAACAAGGTAAGGAAACAAGTACCAATTCAATTGCATCGATCTTTGCATGGACAAGAGGCTTGATTCAAAGAGGTAAATTGGATGACACACCCGATGTGGTTGATTTTGCTCAATCTTTGGAAAAGGCAGTCATTGATACCGTAGCTAAAGATAATATCATGACAAAAGACTTGGCTTTAGCTCAAGGTAAAACAAACAGAGAATCCTATGTTACCACTGAAGAATTCATCGATGCTGTTGCAGCTAGATTGAATAAGAATTTAGGTTATTAGTAAATAGTGATGATAAAATTAATAATACACACACATATTTATTCCACCAACAAGGAGAAAAAAAATAGGCAAAAAAAAGTAGTCAAAAAAAAAGCGTAGTATTTTCATTTCAACATGAATGTTGGTTCTATATTGAATAATGACGCACAAGAAGTGTCGAAAGATAAACAACAACCGCAATCGGTTCATCAGAGACATTCAATAACAAATATGCTAAATGACACACCTAATGAGACTCCGGCTCCGTCAATATTAGATGAAGATGACGATTTATCAAAGATAAAAAAAATCAAACAGTCCGAAAAGCCAAAAAGATACGAGACACCACCTATATGGGCACAGAGATGGTCACTAGAGAGAAACCACGAGGCTGAGGCCATTGCTCCAGTCTCCAAAATATCAGACAAACCTGTGTTTGACTACACATCTTCGGGGTGCATTGATCTTCAATGCAGCATCACGGGAATAATACCTCCAAGCTCCATCACACGTACGATTGCCGAATGGATATTTGCCAATTTTTCCAATATCGATGAGCGAAATCGGAAAAACGTCGAACTAGAGCTCAAGTTTGGCAGAATAATCGATAAAAGATCAGGCAACAGGATCAATCTTGATGTTGTAACAGAATGTATATTTACAAACCACTCGGATGTCAAGTTTGACATGGAAGTTGAAGATATAGCATGGAAAGAAGTACGAAAGTTTTTCGAGGAGTTGGAGAATCAACACCAAAATGACAAAAATGCAACTACAAAACGAAAGTTTAATTTATTGGAGTCGGATACAACCGATGACTTTTACCAAATTGGAAACAAAGGAGAGCATTTAAGAAAGATTCGAATATCAAAGGATAACGCACTCACACCACCCAGATACGTCGGTATTCAAAAGGAAAGAATATCAGATTTGTATATCCACAATCCACACTCGATGTACGATTTAAGATTGTCATTGTCGTTGGAAATTCCTGTTCCTGAAGGCAACATTGACTCGATAAACTCGAAAAACACACCTATTCTAACCAGAGAAAAGAAAAGGACAACTTGGACCCATGCCCCAACATTGACACAATTTGACTTGACAAGGGTTTTGATACCTAAGGAGAGCAAAACAAAACTGGGCAAAAAAGTTATCCAACATGATACAAAATTTGAGATTGAATTGGAGATTGATGTGCTAGAAGTTTTCAATGCAATAGATAAAATTAAAACTGGTGTTGATAACTTTAGACTAGAAGAAATTGTGGAAATCTTTTTGAATAATGCTAGGGTGTTGAACAATAGGGTTACAAAATTGGCATTACCTTAATGTATATATATGGCCTTATCATAGCTGGTAATATTTTTTTTCCCTTTCTCTTTCTAACACGTATGAAATTTTCTTTCTCCGATTACTTTTTTTTTTTCATTAAACCATGCTTCTATACGTACTTGCGGTATTGGTAGTTATAATAATAGCTATATACAGTGTTATAATACTATTTAGCCATCAGCCGAGACTACCATTACCCAGCGAGTCATTTTATACAACCAATGACAAACAACAGGAGAAATATCAGTTACCTGATAGAATTACTCCAGACAGTATTGCCAAGCATCAAGTCGAAATAAGTGTCATTGTTCCATGCTACAATGAAGTGAAAAGGTTGGGGAAAATGTTGGATGAGTCAATTGACTATTTACAGGAAAACTATCATAATAATTACGAAATTATCATCGTTGATGATGGATCTTCGGACGGCACTGATAAGTTTGCAATTGAAAAGGCAAACGAGTACCAGTTGCAACCGCACATTATGAGAATAGTCAAGTTGGAGAAAAATAGGGGCAAAGGCGGTGCTGTGACCCATGGGTTGTTGCATTCCCGTGGTAAATATGCATTATTTGCAGATGCTGATGGTGCCACCAAATTTTCAGATGTGAGTAAATTGGTTGCCTATCTACAAGACACTAAAGAACCGAGCATTGCAATTGGATCCCGTGCGCATATGGTCAATACTGATGCTGTTGTCAAGAGATCGTTTGTTCGAAATTTTTTAATGTATGGACTACACACGCTAGTGTTTATTTTCGGGATAAGGCAAGTTCAAGATACGCAGTGTGGATTTAAAATGTTTAATTTTGAAGCGTTGAAAAACATATTTCCCCACTTGCATACCGAAAGATGGATATTTGATGTTGAAGTGTTATTGTTGGGGGAGATTCAAAAGTTTAATTTAAAGGAGATTGCAGTCAATTGGCAAGAAATTGAAGGCTCAAAAGTTGACTTGGCTAGAGATTCGATTGAAATGGCGATAGATTTGGTCGTTACTCGATTATCGTATTTGTTGGGTATTTATAAGTTGAATCAATGCGACAGACAATAAGTGTATAATTAGTAAAATAAACATTATAGATTGAAAAAAGTAAGTTTAAAGTTGAAACTTTGATACTTTTCATGAGGACGGGACGGGGCGAGGCGATTGGTGCGGGTTGTTCGCGGGCGAGACTGAAAAAAAAAGGTTCTATTATTTTTGCAACCGCAAGTAATTGAGCAACGCAAAACGGTTCCAACTTGCAGATATTACAGCCTCAAGTTGGGACGCGAGAGCATGGAAAGTTTATTCTGTAGAATGGGAAATGTTTTTACTGAGAACAACTCTGTATTTGTGACAGCATAGGGAGGAAAGACCCAACATTCAAAAGCTCGACAATTCCCGAGAAACAAGTTTATTCCCACAGCTCAGGTTCGTCTCCCAAACTAAAGCATACGATTTGAACTAGTTTCCAGCTTAATCACCAATCATCTTGAGAAATTATTCTCTTATATATTACAGTTTTTATTTAAAAATAAAAATCCGAAATTTTTATTTCATTTTATTTTTTCTCAGTTTTCTTTTCAATCACCAATGTATGAAGAACTACCTTTTGACACTGAGTTGAAAGTAGACACCACAAAGCGGAGAGTGACGTACTTTTATGACCAAGATGTGGGGAATTATTTTTACGGAACTGGACATTGTATGAAACCGCATAGAATCAGAATGACACATTCATTGATTATGAATTACGAATTGTATAAAAAAATGGAAATTTATCGTGCTAAACCAGCCTCCAATTTAGAATTAGCACAGTTTCATACCGACGAATATATCGACTTTATCAACCGAGTCACCCCCGACAACATACATCTCTTTGATCGTGAGAAAACGATATTCAATGTTGGTGAAGATTGTCCGGTATTTGACGGGTTGGCTGAATACTGTAAAATTTCGTGTGGTGGGTCTATGGAGGGCGCCAGGCGATTAAACACTGGATCATCAGATATAGTTATAAACTACGCTGGGGGGTTGCATCATGCCAAAAAATCAGAGGCAAGTGGGTTTTGTTATACCAATGACATTGTATTGGCAATTATTGAATTACTAAGGTATCATCCAAGAGTTTTATACATTGATACTGATGTTCATCATGGGGATGGGGTCGAAGAAGCATTTTATACCAATGATCGTGTGATGACCTGTTCATTCCACAAGTTTGGTGAGTTTTTCCCCGGAACTGGTTATTTAACCGATATTGGAATTGGCAAGGGTAAATACCATGCAGTTAATATACCGTTACGAGACGGGATCGACGATGCATCGTACAAGTCTATATTTGAACCAATAATAGAGAAGATCATCGATTGGTATCAACCATCGGCCATTGTGTTGCAGTGCGGAGGTGATTCTCTCAGTGGTGACAGATTAGGGCCGTTTAATTTATCAATGCGTGGACATGCCAATTGTGTCAACTTTGTGCGATCTTTTGGATTGCCAATGATGGTTGTTGGGGGTGGTGGATATACAATACGAAATGTAGCACGAACATGGGCATTTGAAACTGGAATTTGTAATGGTCAAATCTTGCCAAAAGAATTACCCTATAATGGATACTACGAATATTATGCACCAACGTATGAATTGGACGTGAGATCAGCCAACATGAATAACGCAAACTCAAAAGAATTTTTGGATAAAATTTTGACCCAAGTGATATCTAATTTAGATCACACTAAACATTCGCCATCAGTACAAATGAATGACGTTCCTAATGACCCGGATGACAACGGAGACGAAGATGAAGATATGGCAGATTCGATCGACACAAAAGGCGGGTCACAATATTTGCGAGATTTGGAAGTTGCAAAAGAAAACGAATTTTACGACGATGACGAGAAGGATAGATTTGAAAAAAATATTCAAGTCAAGAAATGAAAACAAATGAATGTTGAGCCATTTTCAAGAAAAAAAATGGTACAGTAATCAAATAAAATAATCAATTGTTGTGGGTTGTATGTATATGCAGATTTTATAAAATATATGCAGTGTATTTTAATTTACTAGATCCTGCGCAAAATCAATTACAAAAGACAATTTCTGCAACTGGATATGTGAATACCGTTTTTGGACTGATTTCATGGTTGTTGCACAACTCAGATGCAAGACCAAATGTAATAAAATAAAACAAATTATTTACTTTTTGCAAAAATATTTTCTTGCCAACTGCGGTCAATTATATAATGTTGATGTTTCGTCTGTGAGTCAGTTATTTTATCACCTTACCCCAGTCTCTCGTTAAATGTTTATTGTAGGTTTATTTTTATTTATTGCACGGGTGTTATCAGAGTTGAGTACAACTATAGAAACGACAATTACAGTCACCCAAACATTGTACACTCCCGAGGAATTATCAAGCATGAGTGTCGCCTCAGTACAATCAGTTCAATCAGTAGCCTCAGTTCAATCCGTTGCCTCAGTGGCCTCAGTTGAGTCGGTCAAGGCTGTGTTAGCAACTCAGGTTCAATCAACCGCCGCTGTCTTGGTTTCTACTCCATTGCCAGCGTATAAGACAAAAGTCTACAAGGGTTTACTAGCTGGGTACAACACCACCACCAGTTCTGCAGCTGCTCCTTCGTCGTCCTATTCAAACCATACGTCCTACTCGAATACTACTACTCCAATTTCGACTTCGTTGACTAAATCTTCAACTATGACTAGCCATAGTGGAAGTAGCACCAGTAGTAGTAGTAGTAGCAAGACTTCAGTCACGACTAACAATTCAACGTCAAAGGGAGATGCAAATGGTAATGAACTCGGTTACATGGCTCTCTTTGCAATTGTTGGTGCGTTATTATAATCGATATAGCTTATGTATATTAATTTATGCTCGTTTGCCGTTATCTTCCAACTCTATTTCAGTTATGGGGGGTCAGGCTCCTTTGCAGTTATCCTTTCCAACTCTATTTCACTCTCGTTTGCCTTGGACGTCACGTAAATATTTATCCTTTTCCAACAAATAATACTCCATTTCAGTTAACCCAGCGGGGATTTTAGGCGGAACCGCTGGTTTATCCCCCTCATCGTCGAATGTGTTTATTATCCTCTGGAACACACTTGGTGAGAACTTCCCATTCCCCAAATAACCAGTTTGGCTCGTTCTGGTATCGATTTTCAAGTCATTTTTTGTAACTGGGCCATTTTGGAGGCGCATGGTACGGTTGAAATGCTCGGATGGCGTTGGTGCATAGTACTTGGGGTCGATTTCATCCTTTGTAGTCGTGTGACTCATATTTTCCTTATTAGCCTCATAGCTCAATGACTTGACTGGCTGGTCCAACATGTATACTTTAGTAGGTAGTGACTCGTCATTTTCGTCCATGCCTATTGAGTCAGCAGAGAACGGTATTGCTGTACTGTTGAGTGACGAATAGTTGATTACTTCTGATGGATGTTTACGATGCATTGGCGGCGATGGTAGTGGTTTTGACACGGAGCCATGTGAGGGTACAACTGGTGGCACTTCGAATTCCATATCATCAGACATGTCCTTTTCCAACTCGTCTAAATCATTAGGCGCGTAATCGCTCAATGGCGAAATATCTCGTTTGACGCGATAATCTGATATTATTGCGTCGTTGTCGTTGTCGTTGCCGCCCCATAGCGTCGATATCGGCTTTGATTCAATGAACTTGCCCTTTAGTTTTGCAAATTTCTTTGCATATTTCTTTGCGCCAGTGTAAGTTGGTTCGTCGTCGTTGTTGTCGAGGGTAAAAACGTCTGCAGTTGAGTTTTCGCTCGTGTTTAATTTCTTCAGAAATATCGATGATTTCTTGGTCGAGCTCAGATTCACAAACACATCGTGCGTAGGCAGGTGTACGGGTTCAGGCAGGTGAGTATTAGTCGACGCCAAATAGCTGTTTGTTTTCGGGGGTAGCACCGGCGCACTTGGATAGAAGGTCATTTCCAAATATATCATCCCTGCCCTCCTGCCATTCTGGGTTAGATCGTACCAGTTGTCATAAATGTACTTGCCGTTTTCTTTGTTGTCATTGGCAAAGATCTTGGAGCCATCAATCTCGCAGTTGCCAATTGGCGTTGGATCGCCTTTGGTTTCGTCCAAGACATCCACTTTCAAGATTGGTTTCTTGTCCCTCGACAAGTCGAACCTGATTTCATGCGTCCACTCCGGCGTCTGCCCTGCGCGGAAATCAATGGGCGTCTTTTTGGCTACCGTGCTCAAACGTATAATGACATATGGCGACTGTTTATCCAATTTCCTCCGATTGGGTAAATGCTTGGCCCTGACAACCATGATAACTAACGTGCCATCGGCAGATTGTGGATACAATACATCCTGGTCGCTCAAAGACATTAATGGTTGAATGGCAGCTTCTTTTTTTAGACAAAAATGTCATTTATATTTGTCTCATGGCTAAGTAGATTATGTAATAAATTAGGTAATGTTTACAATTGCCCCGAATCGGGTAATGTAATGTGGTGATGATGAACGAGGAGGGAACTGCTACAAGGACAAGGACAAGGACAAGGACAAGGACATAGGCAGGGGCAGCAGTGAGAGAATGCTTATGGATGTCAACCTGAACAGAATTTGTCAGTGTCGTACTTTGTAGAAGTGCCTGGTAGCGATGATGGGGGTGGTGGTATAATACCCCCAGGCCATGCCCACCTGGTGTAAACTTGAGAGAGAAGTGGGCATAGTGCAATACGAGGTTTTCCCATCCACAACTCGACAGCCAGCTTTCAATATAAACAAATCTTTGTCAGTTGGCTGAGTCTATTCATTCTGTCTTTGCAGGAATGGTTTCTGATCATATTACCGGGGGAAGAGGAACCACAACAACTTCTTCAACAAGTGGTATATGGTGGTGTTACTTGCCTCTCACTGGTTTTTGTATCGCTTTGTGTAAGTCTTCACGATTGATTTTTTTTTTCTTCTTTTCTTTTTTCAACCGAATGTCATTTAGAGGAGGTCGACCAGGGGGAGGACAAACAAGAACAATCTTGCCGTTTGGTCTAGATTACGCTGATATCATATCTACATCCCAAGTAAGGGAGAAACCACAACTTCTATTACCTATAAATGGAGAAGTCACTGGCGTTGAAGCCAACATTGCAAAACAATCAATCACATTTGCAAACTTGATGTCGGAAGGTGCATTCTTCACTGGGGATTTGAACGATATAAACGAAAGCGAAAAAGTCATGACTAATATAGCAGAGGACGGAATCGAACGATATTCAGACAGATTCAAACAGACCAAAAAAATCGGCAGAACAATTGAAGAACACCCTTACAACCTTGAGTTTTTCCCACAGGAATTATACTCAGTCATGGGCATCACAAATAAGAATAAGAAGAAGTTATTGTCGCTATCGAAGTTTAACCAAAAGGGGGCATTGCGAGAGTTTTTAACCAACGATAAGCAAGAGAATATGGAGGAAGAAGAGAAGGTGAAACAGTTGAAACAACAAATGTTGAATATGATACAGGAGGATGACAAAAAGGACGAAGGTGAAGACGAAAAAGAAGACGAAGATGAAGAGGATGTCGATGACGAGTTTGAAGACGAAGACGATGACGATTATAACGCAGAGAAATATTTCGATGATGGAGATGATGATGATGGAGGAGACGATGGGGGCGACGACGAAGCTGCATTCTAAAACTTATATATTTAAATTAAAATTAATCAATGCATTTTTACCCTTTACATTCAACCATCTACCGAATTTGTGCTCTTTACTCACCAACACAAACACTTTTAAAATTTTATCAACTTCGCAGGTATCGATTTTGACGACGCAGCCTCTAATGTTGTTTACCTGGCCGATTAACTTGAAGGAGCGGAGTTGTTGATCCAACTGCCACACTTTGACATTTCCATCAAACGACCCGGTTATAAACACATCACTGAATGGAACGGCGTGGATTGCTGTTATCCAGTATGGCTGTGGTGGAGGTATTTGCTGAGTGGCCAAGTCGGTGTTTGTCTCTGCACTTGCTTTTGCTGGCACAAACTCTGGTTGTAACCCGTGAGACAATCTGGTTGTGAACAATGCTTTCTTCTTTGCTAGTGACCATAATGCAACGTTTCCATTATCTGACCCAGTGACGAAATGTGATTCGTCAACCATACTTACGACATCGATTGACCCTTCGTTGTAGATTACATCTGTTCTTTTCTTTTCGGCTGAGTCGCCACCTCTGAATGTTAATCTTGATTCTTCGGATATTTTCCAAAACATCACTGTTTTATCTCTTGAGCCAACAGACACACACGTTTCTCTGTTCAACGAGTCGATATCGGCAATGTTATCCTGATGACCGTACAAAACCTCCAATTGGGTAAACTGGTTGATTGAATATGTTCTGATTTTCAAATCTGAACATGCAGCATATAATAAATCGCTGTTTTTTTTAAACGAAATTGAATTGACACTGGACCTCGTTTCAAGGACTTTTAAACATGATAAATTCTCAGTTGACCATATTATCAATCTTGAGTCTGAACCGCCAGTGACGAGGTACTTGCCATCGGGGGATGCAGCGACGCAATTTATTTGCTGGCAATGATGGTTTAAATTGATGTTTTTATGATTGATGGTTGAAAATTTGACCCCGCCCTTTTTATGCTTTATCCTGTTTGGTTTCTTCAACGTGATGGAAATGTTCCACTTTATGATTTCAATGTCCTTTGATACAGTGTACAAGTAAGGGTAATGGATTGTCATTGAGGTCAAGTTCAAACTGCCGATTCTTGTGATTATGGACTTAATGGAGCTTTCATCGTCCAATTGCTGGGAAAGTTTGTTGCTGATGAATTTATATACATGACCTTTTGTCTCAGCAACGTCTTGTTGTAATCTTCTTGATAGAATGTCATCGTCCATGTCCTTTGCGTCGAAAGTCTCTAAGTCATCTTGTAGTTCTTGTGATTTTAAATTGTCAAGGTATTGCTTTGCTAGTCTTCTTCGTTTATCACCTGCATTTTCATCTTTAAACTCTTCGTCAGATTCAAGTTCGAGTTCGAGCTCTTGTCTATCCTGGACGGACTCAGTCTCTGACTCACTGGTGATCTCTTCATCCACCGAGACTCTTTTGTTTCTTTTACGTTTTCTCGTGGGATCAGATAGAAATGGGTCTGACATTGGCAACACTAGTATTTTTCACTATACATTTTTTTTTTTGCGATGCCTACTCATCAAACAACTACAGTCGTGCTAGAAACATACAAGGTGGAAATGTGTATTTAGTCCTCTAATAAGTCCTCTATATCCTCGTCTTCTTGTGGATTGTAGAAGCTCTGGTTTTGTAGCGATTGTTCAGCTGCAATATCATTCAAGACATGTTCAGTGACCTTGATGTTTCTCCTTGTCTTTTTACCCCAGCCAAACTCTTTAGCTTCCGATTCCAATTCGTCCAACTCCTTTTCTTTAACTAATCTGTCCTGCTCTGGTTTGTTTTCTTTTTCAAATGCGTCGATTCTAGCCTGATGATCCGACTGTTTCTTTGCTGCCCAATTACTGTAGTATTGTCTAAAGACCAAGTAGGCGAAAACACAGATTGACAATCTAAAGTATTTGGTGAAGACGTCCTTGTCTACGTAATCATATATCTCATCAAAAGCAGCCATTGTAAATATAAATCCAGTGTATTTATATATGTGTGTATATTTGGGTATGTAATTTTTTTTTTTGTTGTTGTTGTTGTTCTCTCTCGCTTTTAAATGTTCTACAATTCTTCATCGTCTCCAAATGGATCGAGTTCGGGGAAATCTCCAACTTCGACTTGTTTAGGCTTGACGAAACTTCCATGGTTGGGTCTACATTCAAAGATCTTTTTCCCATCGATGTAACCGCTGTTTTTACCCACCGGTTCGTCAAATTCGATTCCAACCCAGTAATTTTGTCCATTATCTAGAAAATCAATCTTGCCAACAAATCGGATAGTACCCCTGCGTTCGCCCTCGATGTTGATGACTCTACAGCGAGAACCGACATTCATATCAGACACCAACTTTTCATTCTCAAGGTGAATCTTCTTACTCATTTCGTCAAACAGAGGGTCGAACCGACCTAGTTTGTTGGCCTGTTTCCAGCTCAACACTGAATCACTGCGTTTCTGGTACTCTTGCTCGCTTAGTTTGTATTCAGGAGCTGAGTCGTCGAGATTGGACGTTATTGAATCCGGGTTAGCGTCTTCAACGTGGATTCGTGACATTGGACGAAGGTTCAACTGCGATATAAATGTCTCTTCGTCGTTTGTACCTGGTGTTGCAAGTTGGACAAACTCGTTTGAGTATTGGTCAGGATAATACTTGATGATTTGATACTCGGGCTCTATACCGGTGATAGTACGTAATTTCTCTTTAAAGTATCTGAGATTCCATTGGGGTGAGATTCTACGTTCGGAGGACGTCAACCCTGACGTGACAAATATGTGTAAATCAGACATTGGCACAGAAAGAAAACAGAAGAAAAAAAAAAAAGATGGTGCGTGGTGGTGGTGTTTGGTGGCATCGCGTTTATTTACCAAGTTTATCTAGTTCCACTTGGATCAAATCATCAACTTTAATTAGCTTCTCCTGGATGTTTCGTCTAAAATTTATAACAAAAGAGGTGATTTTACCCTCCTGTTCATTCATCTCCTCCTTCTTCAACGCAATCTCTTCAGAAATCTTGGACCTCAGAATGTAGGTGTCCCTCAACTCACCTTCGAGCTCAAGGACATCGGCTGAGATTGAGTTTTTCAAATCTCGAGATTGGTGGTCCAACTTGTTAATCTCGGCGGTATACTTGTCCTGGTTGGTATAAATCTGTTGCTGAATCTCTTCAATGTTTTTCTTGATCAACTCGTCTTGCAACTTTAACTCATGGAGATGCAAGTTTTGTTCATTGATTTTCTCAAGTATAACCTCGTTTTCTTCGTTTATCCTGCGGTTATCTTCTTGTTCGACGTTGAACTGGCGACTCAATTGGTCGGAAATCGCTTGTAGTTGTTTCATTTCCTCCTGGATGTCCTTGGTGACAATCTCATGACGATCAAAGCTTCTTGTAGGTGGTGATAAATCATTCACCTCAAGTGAGAATCTATAATCTTCATTCTCAAAATTTAGTCTCTTCATGTCGTTGTTATACTGCAAACACACATTGACTAGGCTTTGATAATTGCGTTCGAGCTCCACATTCCTGTCGTTGGAGTTTTTGCTCAATGTAACTAACTTGTCGTTCAAATCCTCAATTGTTTTCGACAACTTGTCGCGGTTGATAAATAATTGATTAATGGCGTCTTTCGACTTGTTCTCCAATCTGAGGGTCTCCTTTAACTTCGCCTCCTCTTGGTTCAAGTCTGTGATTTTGTCCTGTAGCGATATCACTTCATTATTTAGTTGGTCCAACTTGTGGTTCCATTCAGGCACAAATCTGTTGATATTTTCATTGTATGCAGTTAATTTCATAAAATCATCCTCCAAGGCAATCTTTTTCTCATCAATCAAGTTTAAATGTTTAAACTGTTTTTCCAAAACCACGACATCGCGCTCTAATTTCTCGTGCTGGATTTTCAAATCGGATAGTTCCGTTTTGAATTGTAATTCCAAGTCGATGAATTTGTCTTTCATTTCATTGTAATAAGCCAGGTCCACATAGTCTTGTTCGTCATTTATGAATGAATTGTATGAATCTGTAGTGAATTTAATAAATATTTTGTCGAATTCGTCATCGGGGTTGAAATCAGTTTCGACCAAGTTTAGTATATCCAAGTTTAAGCAAACGAGCCAGAACAAGATACTCAAGAAAACAGGCCAATTAGACCCGCCAACAGCGCTGAAATGGGTCCTTGAGATCGACTTTAAATACGGATACTTTAGTTCCTTTAAAATAGTGATTATTTCCTGCTCTATCGGTTTTTGAAATGTATAAAACGGGTCTAGTTGATTATGTAGAAACTGGAATATGCCATTGAACAATTTTTGCGTCGGCACCTTCAAGCTGTTCTCGGTTAAAGTGATGTTGGATGCTGTTTCAAAGTTGTTCTCAATTAGGAACGAGTATATTTCCTTCTGGATCAATTCCTGGTACTTTTTATCTCGCAACGGTCTTGTATCCTGTACTTGAGAATTTCGTAGTGGTGTTTGTGAGATGCTGGAAGCCGACGATGGCCGTGCACTTTGTTGGTGAACTTGCACCTGTACTTGCTGCTGTTGGGGGATGGGGTTGTTGTTGTTGTTGTAATTCAAGCTCTGTCTTCGTTTCACGTTGGAAGCTGGGGTTGAAAGTAACGTTGATCTTCGTTTCCCATTTAAAAACGGCTGATGGGGTTGTTCCTGCGACGGGGTGTCGAATATCGACTGTCTGGCGTTGGTCCTGGTTGACCCAAACAGTGTTCGGCCATTCCGCATTTGGAACATCTCTTTTCTGTTTTCTCTGTTGCCTTTTTGTTTATACTTTTTTTGTGGTGCTGCTTGTGTGTTGTTTTTGTCTGACCTGGTGAGTTTTCGCCACATACACACTACCACCCGCTTAACATTGCAGGAAATGTTGTTGTTTGAGATAAAAACATAAACAAAAAGGGAATGGAAATGGAAAAAACAAACTTTATGGATTGGAAAAGATCAGCAAAATTTTGACAACACCACCATCATCAACAACATTTATCCCCTCTAGAGTCTCACCACCACCACTACTACCCCCCGACCCTGTGTGAGGTATATTACGCCATGAGCCCTACTACTCCAATCACTTCGCCAAAGATACCTAGGCCATCGACACCACCCACGAAATCAACCACGAAAAAGAGACACTCAGCGCAGTTTCTACAGACTCCCGACCTGAAAAACCCACAGCTACCGTTTACACCATCGTATAAACGCACCAGCTCCGGCTCGTACAAGTCGCCCGATGGAAAACTCGTGTACCACAATGTTAACTCACCCTACAGCGCAGCACACTTGTTGAAGACACCAAGACATCACAGTGACGAGAAGCTGAAAGTGTCATCATCGCAATATTTCACCAACGGCAAGAAATTATTCGACACCGATAAAGAAAAGGATAGGGATAAGGATAGGTCGCCGTCGAAGGATTTGGCGGAGATAAGCTCAACTTTAAAAAATAACTTGAGCTCAGCAATTGGTAAGTTGCAAAACAACGAGAAAAGCATCACATTCACCCAATTGACTTTTGAAACCTCACCGACCAAGAAACAGAAATCAGATACTTCAAGTATTTGGAAACCTTCCAACTCGTTGAAAATGGCCAATTTGAATTTACAAACGTTGCAGCAATCGCCGATAAACGACTTGACGAATCCAGTTACAACTGACAAGGACAAGATAGTAATTGATGACGAAGAAGAGTCGAGTGCGCATAATGCATTATTGGCGGCATTATCGAGACAGCGTAGGAAGTCAAGGAGCTCATTCAACCATGATAAGGATGTTCGATTGCCTCCGTTGAACATAGCATTCAATCAAGAAAAGCCAACCCAACAACAACAACAACAGCAACAGCCGCCACCACCGCCGCAGAATGAACAGGAAGCTGTGTTATCATTAATGTCATTATCGTCACCACAAGCAAACAAATTCAGTCACTCAAGAAGCCATAGTAACAACTCACCAATCATACAATCAAGAGCATCGTCGGTGCCCATACATTCACCAACCAACCCGATTCCACCTATATTGCCCCCGTTGTCGAGGATAATAAAGAAGAAGAGTTATGCAGCAGATAACGACGAAACCGACTTTGAGTCAGACGCAACCGACGACGAAGCAGATGTATAGAGAAACAAGAGACTAGGTGAACTCAAGTTGTTATTGTAGCCGGTTTCAAAGAGCAGTGGTTAGACACTTTGGGAACAAGAAAGTTAGTAGGTTGTGTATTAACGAGTCCATACCAAGGCAGAAACTTCATTCTCTCGTAAAAATTTTAACACTTGACAGTTTGATCAAGAGTAGATCCTGATCTGACTTGATTAAGAGAATTAGATCCTAATCTGACAGTTTGATCAAGAGTAGATCCTAATCAACTGACAGTTTGATTAAGAGATTAGTATGTATAGGTGTTTTCTTTCATTAATAATGATTATTAATATTTCCTCCCAATGATCAAATTGATAACTTTGATTACGCACACCTGCACACAAACAGATTGTATAAAGCATTAAAATTTTTTCCCTTAAATATCAATTAATAATCATCATCAACCGCGATTTCATTCACCATGGATACGAGGATACTTTTGTTGCTACATCCCACGGTAGTCACCGATGAGGACCTAGTTGCGCAAATCAAACTGGAGATAGACTCCGCCCATACAAAATACACACTAGAACAACAAATCATCAATAGGGTGACCAAGGGTGACGTTGAGTTGCCAAAGTCATCCTACGACGAAATCAAGTATATAAACCCTAATTCAGATAACTTGGAGATGCCGCAAGTGTTGATCCAGCTCATATATGACTTGCTAAAGGAAAACGGCGTGTTTGTGGGCAACTTGCCCACCGAGCAGAACATGGACGTGTTGATGACGGGATTCATCATTGACGGCAGCAACAAATGGGTCAAACCGCAGAAACAGACAACAGTATTATTACAGAAGAAGAAGAAGCCCGAGTCAAGCAAGAAAAAGTCGATGTTTAAGAAACTACACTCTCCTTCATCAACTCCGGGGTTGACTGACCTGAGCGCACCCGAAACCGACGAAGATAACGAGTACACGACAAAACGGAAGTACATCAATACTAAATTAACCTACTTCAGCGATAACTCACTGGAGGAAGACGACGGCGAGGATGACATGGTTGACGAGAACGAGTTGGTGCAAGCTTCAAATGACTCTAATTTGATAATACCAAAAAAGTGCGAGTTGCCAAATGGCAAACGAAGAAGAAAAGCATGCAAGGATTGCACCTGTGGGTTGAAGGAGTTGGAGGAGCAGCAGGAGTCGAACCAGAGATTGTTGCAGGATAGTATATTGAGCAATATGGCGAAATCGGCAAATGACGAAGCAATCAAGATTGAACAACGTCTAGAGAAGAATAAGGTCAAGTTGACCGAGGAAGAGTTGACGGAGATAGATTTCACCATCAAGGGTAAAACTGGTGGTTGTGGTTCGTGTGCGTTGGGCGATGCCTTCCGGTGTGATGGATGTCCCTATTTGGGGTTGCCACCGTTCAAACCGGGCGAAGTTATTACATTAGACGGTATAGGCGAAGACATTTAGTAGAATGAAAGAATAACGTATTACAGAGAGGTTGCCACCGTTCAAACCGGGTGAAGTTATTACATTAGACGGTATAGGCGAAGACATTTAGTAGAATGAAAGAATAACGTATTACAGAGAGGTTGCCACCGTTCAAACCGGGTGAAGTTATTACATTAGACGGTATAGGCGAAGACATTTAGTAGAATGAAAGAATAACGTATTACAGAGATTGTAAGAGAAAATAAAGAAAAGTTACCACTCTTAGATTGTAGATCAAAACAGAGTCAGAGGGGTGGATTAAAATAACAAATTGTCTACTCCTAGTGCTCTTCTACAAATTGCTTTGTTCAACAGAGCCAGGGAAATAACTTTGGGAGTATGTGATTCTGATTCAGACTCGATTTCAACGCATGAGTGATTTATTACATGCAGTTGGCAGTATGTGATTCTGATTACAGACTCGATTTCAAAGTCATGGGTGTCTACTGTAAATCTTGATGTATACAAATTGACGTCGTCGAAGTTGTATCTCGCTAATGTAGGAAAAAAAAAAATAGTAAATAAAATATTGCCGTTTTCATCTCTCACTAACCCCACGATTTTCGACCCGGAAATAACAAACAACAAACTAACTGGTTTATTTGTCTGTAGATCATTTACGAATTTCAAACCCAAAACCCAATGTTAGATACGATACATTGTTATACTGTGTGGATTAACCATCTGGGACAATTGATTCATTTGCCATACATTTCCTCTCATCACTTACTAGCACGCAGGTGTTGTTGGGGGTCTACACTTATCGGCACTCTCACCACCAGATTCACTCGTAGGTGGTAAAGGTTGATTTTCCTGGAGCCACACCGGGGACCGCTATCGGAAACTGAAGAGATAAGCTCTCTCTCACCTATGTTGCATATTTCATATTTGATTTTAACTGTATTGTAACACGATAGGTTTGCCGATTAAACGGCTTTTTTGTACCTGCTTGAAATTTCCCTGTACCTGAAAATACAATAGCAAGATGGAATAAAAAAATAAAATAAAATAAAAAAATAAAAAAATAAAATAAAATAAAAAAATAAAATAAAATAAAAAAATAAAAAATAAAAATAAAAATGTGACAAAGGAAAAATGACATTAAAAATAAAATAACTCAGATGACGCAGTTCATCAAAACCAGACAATCAGATCCAAGACACTCAACGTTCAATCCGAGGTATCTTTAACCATAATTATTATTATGTACAATGACTAAACTACAAAACAACAATGGAAAATGTTCACATGTTACAATATGTGTCATGAGTTAAACATAGCTCCATTTCCTATTCTTGCATATGTACATATATTTTGAAATATCCATTTTGTGTATTACTAGTCCATGCTCATGTCCATTTGTGGATTTTGCACTTTTGTGTTCTTTTGCACTGATTCTGTACATCTCTGCATCTGTGCATTTGTAAAATGTAGGTTGTTGTTGTTGTTGTTGTTGGTGGTGGTGGTGGTGGTGGTGGTGGTGGTGTCCATTTTGTATTAGTTTTAGTTTTAAATTTTGTGAATTTCAATTTGGTTCAGGTACATTAGAGTAGGTTTAGGCTGTAGTTTTACATTGTCGACAGATACGTCAACACGTCCAGAATTGGAAGAACAAGGAGCACATTATTGATTGCATAATATTAATGATGCAACCAATACTGCGATACTAATGATGTCTGTAGATGTATGTATCGTCGGTGGATATGCACGGGACACTAGGTTGGGGGTGGCCCCAGCGGTGAGCCCACGATTTGTGTCAAAACTAAGAAATTACTACATTTTTAGACAGGCGAACAACAATAGAAGATATCGAAATATGAGAAGTAGCCAAACAAGTGAACAAAGTGGAAAACGTTTACAAAGTTGTGATTGGTGGTTATGAATATGGCGATAATAAACTCACCCTAGGGCAAGGGATGGGTATCGATACGGTTATTACTACCACTACCACTACTACAACTAACCATTTTATTTATTTATTTATTTATTTTAATTATTTATTTTATTTTCTCATGTAGATGGTGTTTTCTCTGTCAAGTGGTGTTGTACTTCAAACCATGGGTGTAGTCTACCTAACCAGGGATAGAGGCAGAATAATGCGAGGGATAACCTAAATCAGGAAACACACAAATTGATTGGATCGATAATCGAGTGCGCACACCAAAATTGGTTGAGTCAAATGTTAGTGTCAAGAATTACACACTCAACCTTTTTTTCTTCTTCTTCTTCTCCCGTGCGATGGATGTGTCCCTAATTCAGGAACAGCTTTATTTTATAATATGCGTCTTCATGCAGGAATGTAATTGAGATAATCAACACCTAGACAGAGATTAGACAAACTGGACTGGACTCTATAAAATATTTTATATACTATTCTAAACGTTGTTCTAATATACATTTTATAAACTCAATTTATTGTTGTGTATGGGTGAAACCATCATATGTAGTTGCATAACTAGTTATACTACTTGGTTGACCAGCAGAAGAAGTAGTAGTAGTACCCCCACCAGCGCCAGAAGTGATGGCAGTTGGTGGTGGTGGTGCAAACCCAAATCTATGATCGTAGTATTCCACCCCCTGCTGTTGCTGTTGCTGTTGCTGTTGCTGCTGTTGGGGTACTAAGTTGTTTGCATAGTTTACATACGGTTGTTGTTCATGACCAGCATTATTATAATGAGTAGTAGTAGCACCGATGGGCGACTTGTCTTCGAAAAGTTGAAACTGTTGCTGTGCAACGGGTGGTAGCGACGATGTAGATGAGGAGGCGTTGGTAGCTATCTGGGGCGAGATCATGTACGACTGATACCCAGAATACTGTTGTTGTTGTTGCTGCTGCTGCTGCTGCTGTTGTTGTTGTTGTTGCAAAATCTGCTGCTTTAATAGCTGCTGATACTGCTCCTGAGCTTGCTGCTGTACAACCTGCTGCAATTGCTGAATCTCAGGCTGAGAATTGTGTCTTTGCGGTTGCTGGTGGTGATGTTGAGTTTTCAACTTGTCTTTGCACACTTGACAATCCTTATTCTTGCCATTTCTTCTTGGTGTATACTTGTAGCCAGGATACTTTTTAGCATGGTTTTTCTTTTCTTCCTCAGCCAAGTTTGTCCAGTGTTCTCTCTCGATTGAAGTTAGATTTCTCCATCTTCTGCCCAACTCCCTGCTGACTTCAGGGTTGGTACGTATAACTGTGCCTTCGTCCAATACTGTCTGATGATACTTTTGTCTAAACAATATGAATGCGTTTCTAGGTCTTGGAATTTTGTTTGGGTTCAATTTACAAATACATTTTGACGACGACGATGCCGATGACAACGACGACGATAACGACAACGACGACGATGCGCTGTGCGATGCTGACGATGGAGACAAGCCGTTAGTCATGATTGATGGAGTTGATGACGATGGCGATATGCCAGCAAGAGTTGGCGACGTCGAGTAATCTGGACGCAGCAACAGTTGGCCATAAACAGCATATGAAGATGAGGGAGTCGTCTGCGCTGTCGACAATGGCGACGTGTAGTCCACCTGTTGTTGTTGGATTGGTAGCTGCTGCTGCTGCTGTGGAACTTGCGCTTGCGCTTGTTGGTAGTACCCGTTTGCAATCAAATAACCGTTTGCAGTGGCGCCAGTGTCTTCCTGCTTGACGGGCGGCATAATTTGGGACAATGACGGCAAGACGTGTCTGCTTGCGGCGGAGGCACCGTTGTTGTTTGTATTGTTGGTTGCACCAGGGTTGTTGGCTGTAGTTTGATTGTTTGCTGCGCCATTATTTGTGTGGATGTCATCAATTGTCATATTATGGTTATAATAAACGGCAGCGGACATTGATCAAGGAGCGTTTGGTGTGGTTGGAGTAGTAGTTTAAACAGTTGAAAGTTGAAATAGGGAGTAATGATTTCTCTTGATCAAATAAGAAGGAAGGAGGGAAGGAAGGATGATATATGGGGGGGGATTTAGTTGGAAACTGGCGGTTGAAAAATGGTGGTGGGATATATATATATAAATATATACAATGCAAATGATTAGAATTGACACACATACACACAACCAACTTGTAATGAGAGTTTCTAGTTTTATTGTTGAAACACAATATTAAAACAGCAGCAGCAGCACATTGTATTTTTTATTTTATTTTATTTTATTTTATGTTATTTTTTATTTTTATTTTTATTTTATGTTATTTTTTATTTTTATTTTATTTTATTTTATTTTTTATTATTTTATTTTATTAATTTTCTTTTCTTTTGTGGAAACTTAAATTTAACACAAACCAACAAGACGTAACTACGCCTAAAGTTTAAATAAATTGTTTTGTGTAATTGGATAAAGAAAGTTGAATTACAAAATAATGTACTTTGTTGTTGTTGTTGTTGTTGTTGTTGGACGTTGAAACTGGCAATTGAGATTTGAGTGTAGTGTGCAAAAATGTATAGTAGTTTCTACATTTACTTTAATTAGATCTAATGTTTTTTTATTTAAAGTACCGCAAATTAATTAACCCCCATTGTTTCCAATAATTAATAAAATCATAAAATCTTATGTTTCCCATCTCTGTTGTGATCCACAAGGACAACAACAACAACAAAAACAACAAAAAGTTGAAACATGCGATACGAGCAAAAGAAATGGGTAACTATAGCAGAGACGATTGGCTGCAAACAGCCAGACAATCCATCTCTGATTGACCGATTGACTGATTGACTGATTTATCGATAGATGATTTTGATTTATCGATTTATTGAGTCTTTAGTCCACTACAATCTTGTTTCTCTTCCTCCTCCCTCTTCTACGTCGGGTTAGGAAAAAATCAGGGGAAAGCCTAACCTACACAACAGAAAATTATAAGGTGCAAAGTTTAATGATGATGATGATGATGATGTTATGGTCAAGTCTATTTTTTTAAAACTGTGTGGGTGTTTGGATGTGTGGGTGAGTTTATAACCCCGGTGGAACTAAAAATGGTTTTGTAACCACACCCACCACTCTGGTATCTCTCTCTCTCTCTGATAGTAAAATGGATTTTTATAAATTATTTTTTTTTTTTTTTTTATTTTTGAGTGTTTATCCGTTTTCCTTGGATATCTAACACCACCAACTAGTAATTGATTGACATTTTGCACACCCACACCCACACACGCACCCAAACACACCCAAACACACACACCCTTTGGGCAACAAAATAAAATATATGGGTGCACACCCACACATCCATACATAGATAGATAGATACAGGGAATCATACACAACAGCAACAAACAGCCAACTCCAGACTACTACTACTACTACTACAGCAATTGGACATATTTTGCACGTTGGAGTGAAATTTGATTAAATTAAGAATTTTAAACCCATTTACAAACAGAATGTTACACACCTCAACCACTAGCACCAGTGGTAGCACTACACCCACCGCTGTTGTTGTTTATCACATGTCCATATGACATCATCCATTAATATTACATTATTTTTGAGTTTGACCCAGCTTCTCCCTAACCTCCCTGTCAAGGGATATTTGGTTCTTTGCTTCAATTATACAACTTTCATCAACAACAACTACAACTACACATTTCTGTACGGCTTGTTAAAATTTGAAAATAAAACACACATCCATACACACATAGATAAGAAGGTAGATAGATTGATAGATAGATAGACACAGAAACATAAAATAAATCACTCAGAATCAATTTGACTTTTATGATTTGAGTTGTTTTTTTTTTTTATTTTTATTTTATTTTATTTTTTTATTTATTTTTTTATTTTTTTTATTTTTTATTATATTTCCCTTGTTTGTACTGATTGGTATCTGTTGTCTGGTTGGCAGAGATTGTAGAAGATGCTGAGATTTTGACATTTGTACATTTGTGCAGATTTAGTTTTGATATCTAAAACCACCACCACCACCACCACCACCACCACCGCCATCTACCACCGCCATCTAACACCATTTCTACCACCATTTCTACCACCATACATTCATAAAATTTATGGTAACTTTAGCCTTGTCTCTTTCCCTTTTCGTCCCATCTGGCCACATTATTATTATTCTTCTTCTTCTTATTATTACTATTATTGCCACCTACACCCTAACTATGTAGTAGGTAGCCTTTGCTAACTAGCTTGCTGTTGCTGATATCAATCATCCAATTTCATCTGTTGAAATGTTTCAATTGAGAATTATCTCTAACAAAATGCAAATCAATCCTGTATTTAACAAACTGAGCAATATCTCCCTCACTCTCCCTTCCCAGTCGGAAAACTGATTTGGCTGTCCTGTCCTGTCGTTGTTGCAATTGTGTTTTGTTTTGTTTTGTTTAGTTGTTCAGTTGTTTAGTTTGTTTTGTTCCCCTATATAATTACATTTCACATAATGACATAATTGCATGTACTTGACTGTTTTTAACTCTGATTGCTGATAAGCACCCACCAGAGAGAAGGATTTTCATTTCTGTATACAAAACCGCTTCCATTTGGATGCCATGCCATGCCATGCCATGCCACTTAACCAGCAGCAGTAATGTTGTTTTTTTTTTTTTTTTTTTCCCTCTCCTTGTCTATTTCAGTCTTCTGTACCAACGCTAAATATAGTTCGGCCGACCGATATCGATTGGTAACTTGTTTTTAATTCGAGATTGATAAGTGGAAAAAAAAATGGTTTTGAACTGGGCCGTATCCCATGCTGATACGCTCCATGTCTCGCGCCCCTCGCCCCATAAAACTACATATCCGCACCAACTTGGTCCCAGAAAAAGAAAATAAACAGAAACAGAAACATAATAATTGTTATGGTCATTGTCATTGTCATTATCATTGTTATTGCTAATGACGGTGCCAGTTTGTAGTTGGAGGTGGTGGGAGATAGGCTTATTGCGAGCGCAAGCGGATTCTGGAGAATAAAGAAAAACAACACAAACGATGAATACATTTTGGTGAGAATGATCATCATCATCATGATTAATTACATTGGAATAAAACAATATACGTCGTAGATTATTTAGTCAAAAACACAGCCTATACAGCTTGACACTCATAGAAAAAAGACATGGTTGACATACTTACATACATACACACATACATTTACTATCCTTGTCGACGCCAAGAAATGCAAGCAAAATTAAAAATAATATGTAGATTGTGGTTTTGTAACTTTGATGTTGGATGACTTAATTTTAATTATGTTAATTATATAAACACATCTGCACAATTGATAAACATTTGAAATAGAATTGACGCATTAGATTTATAGATTAACGTTATGAGAATATTTAATATTACCAAAAGAGATATGGATGGAGTAAGTACAGGTGCTACTAACAGCACTCACATTTATATAACGCAACTAACTTTTGGTGGGTCGACTGAAATTGGGGACTGAACAGGGGACTGAAATTGGGGACTGAAATTGTTGTCTTTTCTCTTTCTAATTTCCATTTTTTTTGCATCATCTCACTGATATGCCATTTTGTTGGTGGTGTAAATGCAACATGGTTGCAGCAAACACAAAATCTGACTGACAAACTAAATTTAGCATCTCTTGTTATACCTCATCTTTTCCTCCCTCCACAGTTTTTATCATTATGTGTTATTTTTGTATGCAAATCTCATTCAAAACGTTTTTTTTTTTTTTTTATTTTTTTTTTTATTTTATTTATTTTATTTATTTTATTTATTTGTGTCTATCTTTATTCACTTATCCTTCTCTATGTTCTAACTGGTCCATCTATTATTATTATTGGTGTTTGTTGTTGCTGCTTCTTCCTATCTGCTATTGTTCTCTGCTGCCCCCATTATCCTTTGATTTTAAACATTTCCCTTTTTTTCATTTTATTTTTATTTTTTATTTTATTTTATTTTATTACTGCTTTGTTCGCCTCCATCTGTCGGTGTTCAGCTGTCTCGAACTCTGGTTAAGTTGTTGATCCAGGTTTGGACCCACTCTGACCATTTTCCTCAATTTCACTCCAATTTCAATTTCAGTTTCAGTTTCAGTTTCAGTTTCAGTTTATTTTTAGTGTCACATTTTTTTTATTTATTTTTTTTTTCTTATTTCTTGACACTTGACATAAATGACATCAACAACGACAATAGACACAAAATGACATGAATTTCAAGTCAAGGTGTGTCATAAATGTGAAATTTGTCAAATTTATGTTATCACCGCACATTCCAAGCAACAACACCCACAGATAGACACCATCATCAGCTACATCCGTCGTTGGGAAAGATCTCGCCCTGTTTTTCAAACCTTGTGAAATTAATCCCGCGCTTACGGAAATTATTGTGCTGTTGAACAAAGACAGAAAACCGTTATCTCTATTATTACCACTTGCACAATCTTTTGTTTCTCCTTGTGGTCTTCTTTGTTTTCTGATTAATAATAAAATTACCAATATTACTACTACTACTACGCCATTGTTCTCGACCTGGTTTCCCTTTCCAAAGTCTAAACTTTATTGCAAGCCAACATCATCACCACCATCACCACTACTGAAAGTTATTTTCTGTTTCTGTTTCTGTTTTGTTTGTTCGGATTATCTCAATAATCAAACCTTAAATAAAGAAATAGATAACTAAGTAACTAATTTACGCTCGGGTTTCCCGTGGTAACAATTAGCGAGTAAACACACAAACTTTGCATTCGTCCTGGTGGTTATCGTTATCGCCAAAGATTGGATTTATTTTCTTTTTTCTTGACTCTGTTGTTGTTGTTGTTGTTGTTGTTGTTGTTTTTCTTGTGGGTGCAGTTAGATAACGATTATGCGCATATACTGCACCGTTTTTTTCTTGTTGACACCACACTGGATCAAATAGAACCGCCAATGTCCAACAATCATCGATGGATTTTTTACATTTTTGTTTTATTTCTAACTTTAACCTTTTTAAACTTTGTTAGACACTCGTCCTTTCCCTTTCTCATTGTTTGCATGGAGATTAGAATCATCCACTGCTTATCTGATAACTACTGTAGCGGTGATACCCAAATAAATCCGCCTGTAGTTTATTCTCTCAAGTCTCTTGGTGACTACTTAATTAATTAAACTTTTGCAACCTAAGGAAAAGATCGCGACAACAATTGGATACATCGCTTACCATGATAAAAATGTAGTTGTAACACAAACTGACGCCCTATGACGTATGGTGTAGTAAACAGATATAGGAATTGAAAACGCTAATGCTATCTGAGCTTAAATGGTGATATGATGATACCAATTTTAAAGTCTAAAAACGTATGGAATAGTAAAACTGTCGGTCTAGACCATCTCCGTAGCTCGTTGGGTACTCACCAGGGGGGGTTATCCCACCGTATTTGGGTCCATTCTGCACCTCGTATCTGAACTAACAATTGGATTGTTTAGGTTTGTAATCTAACACCGCTACCTGTTGCACGTTTTCATCTACATCCACTCCGGCATCTGTAAAAAAGATGATGCGAGTTTTTTTTTTTCTCCCCGACCCAAACTGTGGATGTAAAAGGTAATTGGTGTGGTAGGGGGCACCGGCAGGGGACAGGGGGCAGGGGGTATTCGGTGTTGTTCTCACTCTAAATTTATTTTTTTGTCCTCTTTTTGTCCTCTTTTTTTGTCCTTTTTTTTGTCCAATTTTCACCAATGAGTAGCGACATAGATAGGTTGAACGGCACCGACGAGTTTCCATACCCGCAATCGATAACAGCCACGGATTTCAAAAACTTTGACACGCAAAACATCGACGGTTTCTTATTCCAGCATCACAGGTTTACTTCGTTGGATCAGTTGATCAAGGACTTGAAAGCGCTAAAGTCGAAATTGAATCAAAACTTGCTCCATCTCGTCAACAACGACTATGACGAGTTTATCAAGCTTGGGAAATCGATTCATGGCGGGTTCGACTTGATAAACGACGTGCTTGGTGATTTAAACAAGTTCAATGATGAATTGAAGAAGTATAGCACCCAGTTTACAGCTGATAACGAGGCTTTGGACCGCGTGTTGGCGAAACGCAAACTGTTGAATGATTTAAAGACAAATTGCAAGCTTGCGTTGCTTCTACACGATCAATTAGTCAAGTTTGATACATGCATGACAATCGAAAAATTACCTAGTCTAGCTACGTTGTACCTCTCAATCACGAGGTTGTATGAGATGGTGCCCGAGTGTCTGTTCAAACTGAACTTGGCAAGTAGGGTCTCATCGATGAAGTTGAAGTTCCAGAACCTACTCCAACAGGCGTTGAGACACGATGTCGATGTGGTGGATGTGTTGAATATTTATAGTTTAATCGGCGTCGTGCCCCCATTTATAAATAAATAAGTGGATAAAGACTAAGATAAACACGGTAAGATAAACACTGGTATCAGAAGATAAACACGGTAAGATAAACACTGGTATCAGAAGATAAACACGGTAAGATAAACACTGGGATCAGAAAATAATCACTGGTAAGATAAACACCAGTATCAGAGGATAATCACTGGTATGTCTTGCATCCTTATCGTGCAATAAGCAAATAGGTGGTATTACTTGAGACAGGATCCGATGTGGTTGATATCTTGCATATTTATAGCCTTGTCGTGCCTCACTTATAAGTGGTTTCAGAGATGGATTTCTTGCATCCTTGCATTGTGTCGGATTTATAATATAGACGGTGTCGCTTGGGGACCTAGAATGGAGGAAAGTTCGCGATTTGATTCCACCAGAGGTTAAATTAGGATATAAACGAGGGTGATAACCAGATTGAAGATGAATTCGCTCTTGTTCGATTTCCCAAAAGCTATTGTCGCCGACTTGCAAGTGTGTATAATTGTGCATACCAAGATATATATCACTCCAGCTAGACATTTAGTCAAGTAAATACCTAAGATAATCCCAACCCCCTCTGAATTTAGTAGTGCGTTGTCGTATATTTTGCAACCAGACATTCTAGTTACACAACGAAAAAAAATTCACTTCACAGTTCACTCACAAATCCACTTCACAATTCTAACCTTTATGACCAACTTTCAAGATCTAGGTTATAGTGGGTTCCCCATATCGTTAAACTACTTCACATCCATCCCTGATGTGTCGAAACTCCCACAATCGGAAATAGTAGTGTTATTCAAACTGTTACTAAAGAAAGACTTCAAAACAAAGGAAAAAGCCCTAAATGAACTATCATCAGTGACAGATTGCGATGAACCAGTTTTAATCACCTGGCTACAGCTTTACCCAAAACTAGCAATTGACAACTCGAAACAGGTGAGAATGATGTCCCACCAAGTGCAGTTCAATTTCGTCAGCCGTCTTGGATCAAAAGTGTTTACCAAGTATCTCAAGAGCTTTATCCCAATTTGGATTATGGGCATCTACGATACCGACAAGTCAGTGTCGACGACGGCGTATAAATTACTATTACAGTTGTTGAACGATGACGTGGACAAATACAACAAGCTCTATGTGCTTTTCCGCCACCAAATTGTCAATTTCACCGCTAATGTGATATGTCTCGAGACCTACGATAGTTTGAGTGATAAACGGTACACCAACGAGCTGGAGTCGATCATCAAGTACGACCGCGTGTTGGACTCGTGTATCTGCATTCTTGTCAGGTTGTACAATGTAGGTGATGAAGAGGTTGATGAAATCCTAGCTACTGAGTCATTATGGGATCACTTAGCGTCTAGTTTGAAACCTGATACGATGAATTTGACCTTGTTCAGATCGCTCTTGAACTTGATATCCACCGTTTTGCAAGGTGAGACCAAGTTGTTCAAGCTAATTTCTAAAAAGTTGTTCAAGGTAAAGTTCAAGAATAAACAGACAATAGTCTTCTCGAGCGTTATCATCCCGTTTTGGCTCACGTTAACGACAATCACAAACTACAAGCATGCAAAGAAAAATGTGTGGCTTGGTAAAGAGAGCAAGTTTTTCGAGTACTTGAAAGTGGGACCATGCAATTCTGACGCCAAGTACTTTGAAGTTGTATCTGATTTGATTCGCATCCTCGTTGATTCCAAAGTCATCGATACCACAAATGACCAAGAGTATGAATTCTTGTACAAGTTATTGCTCGACCAGTTTCAATCGTCACACCAGGCAGGGTTCAAAGCGGGCGCGTTGGAATGTCTCCTCCAGATTGTAAATATTTTCCACAGGAGTTATGACGAGTTGTTAATGCACGTTTTAAAGTCGATCAACTCGCGAAATAAAGATTTGATCGAGAAGCAATTATCGAAACATTTCACGCACGAGATGGGCCAAAGTTTGACAAGGCTAAGCGATGGCGAAATGGATTTGAAAACTAAGCAGACTTTAATCGACGTGCTTTCAAAGATTGGCTTGATTGACGTGATTGAACAAATTACTTTAAATGCATTAGAAACAGTCGACGATGACCCAACAACGTCGTTTGAAATCATCAAAACATACTTGAACCACGAGTACAAGCCCATTGACGACGTTGTCGATTTTCTACCCCAGATTCCATCGTTTGTGGAACGCGACTTTTTGCAACCGCCAATTGACTTGTTGAACATATGCATCAAACAAGGGTATCTCGCCAACGAGGCGGAGACAATCACTGATTTTTTCACTAAATTGGAGATGGTGGATCCCGACAAAGTCGACTACTTCCTCACGTCGATCAATGGTGATGTCAAGTATACTCAACTGGAGTACCCTGAGATTTACCAGTACTTGGTGGATAAGTCAAAGTCCGATGGTGCAAATGTCGAGTTGCTATGTTCAACGATGAACAAGGAGATAATCGAGAATGTAGCCAAGAACACCAAGGACAAGCAAGCGTTTATCGATCTCGTCAACAAGTACAATTTACTCACTGTGCTCGATGATTACAGTGGCATCTCGCTTGATGCGTGGCAAAAGCAAGACACAAAGTTGCTAACCCAATTGAGATTAGAGAATCAACACGAGTACTTGACTTCGATGATGCAGTTTTTAGAGTCGAGGAGTTTAGATCAAGATTTGTTTGTTGAGTTTATCGAGTCGGGTCCACTACCAATTGACCAAGTGATAGCCAGGGTCAAACAAGGAGTTGAAACGATCAGCGTTGACAAGATCGCAATCTCCAACCCTTTGGACACTGCAGTGTACCTCTGTGAGAAAAACGAAGAACCACCAGTTGTGGATGAGTTTATCCCTGTGTTGGCCAAATTCATAGTTGGGTTGAAAACCATTCCACACGAATGGAAGTTGTTGTTGAGTGTGATGAAGGAGTACTTGAACGATTACGTATTCACACAGGATTCATCTTTGATAGAGCAGGTGGTTGAAATTTCAGACTCGATCCACACTCAATTGATCCCATGGCAAGATTTCGATTTCGACGACTACATCAACAATAATGATATCTACTCGTTCTACGTTGCCAGGGTTTTAACAAAAGAGTTGGAACAAAGTCTAGACTGCGAAACACTAACGTCGTTCGAATCGAAAATGGCAAAACTAAACCTCAACCAATTAATATCTAATCCAATCAAGTTTTACGCAATCATGAATGGGATAAGTAAATTTTCAACCACAACGCTATTTGACCGGGTTCAAAACTACATCTTTTCCGAGCTCCTCAACCAATCAAGCACCAGCGATAAATTAAAATGGATAACCTTGAGCATATCATTCTTGTCGAACGGGTTTGAAATCAAAGTACAACCACACAAACTCAACCTAATCGTGCAGCAACTTGCAAAATTGTTGCTGGGGGATAGTGATACCAAAATTAGGACGCAAATCACCCGGTTTATCACTTTGTTATACAAGACCAACTACTTTAGCACCTTGGATGATATGGTGTCCATTTTGATGCTGGAGAACTTTTACTTCGGCGCACTCGACCTACTTTACTATACGTTAAAGTTGTACAACACTACCCCACAAACCTGCAGCGATGAATTGGTGTACCTTTTACTCCACGAGTACGTGTCCCGCGCGACGCAGGCGAATCGGTTAGTTGAAAGTCAGATTGAGACGGCGTTGATCAAGAAACCAATCACCATAGGACAGGGACAACTAGTTGAACTATTTGCCCAAACGACGTCGGAACTGATACAAAAGAGTTGTGTGTGGTACTTGGAGAAAATGATCGTTGACCAGCAACAGGATTTAGTGATTGAGTACGAGTTGGCCAAGGACATGACTGTTTCATTGCCACTGTCCCTCATCGAGCTTGTCCAAACTACAAAGGTCGACCGTCAGTATTTCCTCGCTTGGTACTTGATCCTTGTCCATTTTCGGGATATCTCATTGAGGATGAAGAACGAGTACTTGCGGGAGATTGAGGGCGAATTGCCTGTGTTGTTGGATATTTTGTTTGAATACATTAATGACAATGCCGCCACCGTGGATTCATTTTCATCTTTTGACATCCTCATTGATGATGGTGGCTCGTTGGCCCCCTTGGCGACGTACTTGTACTACCAGAGTCTAATGCACTGCGGGGCGCAGGTTCAGCTTTGGTTCAAACAGATTCGCGATTTACAGTTGAAAAGCGAGGTTGAGAAATTCACCCTCAAACACATGTCGCCGGTGTTGATTGCAAAAGTGATGGATAAAGTCACCAGCGAGCGACCAAAGCTACAGAACGGGGACAACATGGCGATAAAGATCAACTCAAACGAGATAAAAACAATCTACACAATCGACGACCAGAAGATGGAGATGGTGATCAAGGTGCCACTGACGTACCCCCTCGACAACGTCACCGTGGACGGGCCATTGAGACTCGGCGTCAAGGAAGTACAATGGAAGGCGTGGTTGCTAGCGTGTCAGAAGGTGGTGTCGTTGAATGGGTCAATCACAGATGCAATCGAGTTGTTCTGCAAGAATGTCAACTTGCATTTCTCGGGCTTTGACGACTGTGCAATCTGCTACTCGATCCTACACCAGGACTTATCGTTGCCGTCCAAGTCGTGTGCAACGTGTCTGAACAAGTTCCATGCTGCGTGTTTGTACAAGTGGTTCAAGAGTTCAGGCAGCTCCACCTGTCCGTTATGCAGGTCCTCCTTCAACTTTAAAAAGACTGGATGAAAAGTTATATGAAAACTGTCCAGAGAAAAACTGTGAGAACTGTAAGAAACTGTCCACAGAAGTTTAAACTATAATCAACTATGTAGATCAGATACATATGGCTTCATTTTTTTCTTTATCTTCGGGCCCATGGTGCGCGCGTCATTGGCACCGCCGTGCCTAACCCCTTCTTCGCATCCCTTTTCGCATCCCTTTTCGCATCCTTGTTGGCATCCTCATCCTTTTTCTCATCCTTGTTGACTGGCAACTCGACGTTGTTCGAGTTACGCCACGGGTACAACACATTGCCGAACCAGAAATGCTGAATGACGGGGAACTTGCGCAACACCTCGTCAAAGTACATCTTGATCAACCCCTGTCTCACCTTCTCCCACAGGTACACATTCTGATGGATATCGTACAAGATGGGCGAGTGCTCATTGAAGGGGCCAGTTTTCAATTTGAAAATAAACGAAATGGCATTCACGTACAAATTGGTCAACTTGTAGCTGTTGAGACTCTGGAGCGAGAGCGCACGCGATACAACCGGCGCCAACTTGTCAGTGCAGTACTGCGACGCGCCAAGGATGTAGATCAAGTGGAAGTGGTCGTCTAGCCCCCACACGCCGTGCGACCCCGCTGGCTCCAAGTTATACACAATGATCAACCTCCGCACCAAGTCATAGTATTTGGCAAACAACACCAACACTTCAGTCCCTGAGCCATCGATCAACTTGTACTCGAGCAATGCACCTATAAACGCCAAAAACGACAACTCGTGTCCTGTGCCGTAGTCCAACCGGAGCTTCGACCCAAACGACGCTTGTAAATAGTAGCCTGCCTCCACGAGAAACTTGTCTACCTCAACCGTCTCCCTCCTCGTAGTCATCCGCGCCAACTCGGAGTCTAACGTCTGCTCGACCTTATCGTGCCATGCCCGGTACGCCAAGTTTCCAAACCGCGTTGGTCCCTCAATACGCGGCGTCTCGTCGATGTACCGCTGCAATAATTGGAAAACACCAACGAGGATCTCCCCATTCTGGCTTAGCCCTGCGACATCATCACCCCCGCTGCCAATCAACGGCGGGAGCGACATCGACATCGACATCGACGCAGACTGTTTGCGCGTGACTATCTCGGGATCAAGCGTGTTGGGCGGCACCTTCACGCCTTGCACTTTAAGCAATATCTCATTCAAGGTGGTGGAAAGCTTGTGGAACGCAATCGAAGTGTGGAAGTTCTTTAAATCGCTGGCATCGTAGATCTTCTTGCTCGGTCTGGTGAAACTCATGAATGAATCACTAGGCGCAAATGATTGTATATCTCAGTCAGAGTCCAACTCCTCTGTTGGTGTAAAACAAGAATGTTGGTACAGTTGGTGGTTGACACAAATTGTATCCTACACCATCAACAAATGTGGTAGTGTCCCGGCCAGACACAACCCCACACAAAACAATCACCAACGAGATGGACAGACGAAATACGATTATACTACATTCATGGCAAGTTAGCTGATATAGTGGATATCAAACAAGAGGAAACACAGTGACAAAATAGCAGTAGTTCCACAAACTCGTCGATAGTCGGAACCATCATTTATTATGCAATGTACAACAGCTTAGGTTAAACTTGCTGAACAATTCTTAGTCAATAGATAACCTTTTCCTCGTGACGACTTCCCTCCGTAAATTCCTATCATGAATTATTGTTAAAACTTTCCTAATCAATATAGATAACTTTTTCCTCGTCTTCGTCTGACAAAGTAATGACTTCCCTTCTTAAATTCCTATCATGGATTATTGGACCTGAAACATGTTTCAAATTCGGAATATCAATAAATGGATCATTGACGACTGTAAACGGATCCTTTGCCTTTTCCCTCCTGGTGGGACTTTTTCCAAAAAACAATTCAATCCCCGGTTGATCCTTTGCCTTTTGCACCCTCTTCATTGGCTTCTTCATTGGCGATATCTTCAGCGGTGATCGCTTCAACGGCGGATTCTTCATTGGTGATGGTTTCTTTGGACTCAAATTCGAGTTTTGTCTCGATATCTTCCCCATCGATTCCAATGTCGTGGATTGTCTTGCAACCCCATATTTCTTCCTAAATTCATGTTCTTGGATCCAATCTTCATACTCAGTCAACAATCTCTCATTTCTCAATTTAATCAATACTTTGGGCACCCATATGTAGTCCAACTCCTCAACGGGTTTCTTTTGATTTCTTCTAGCTGCATCTTTCGATCTAGGATAGTTCAAACACATGGCTTCAACATTATAACATAGCTTGACTTTGATTATCCCATTGTCCAACTTCTCGCCCCTGACAAACGTCGAGTCCAAGTTACTCGTGAGAATAAACCTTAAAGATCCAGTATACCTCGAATCTAGTTTCATATCAAAGTCACCCAAGTCAGTCTCTACTAGTGGGATCATATAAAGTAGAATGAAAAATTCGTCAAATTCCAAGTCTTGATCAAATGCAACCTGACGACCAAAAACATCTCGATTGTATTGCTTTATGTAATCATTCATTTCTTTCAACATTTCAGTCAAGTTTGCACGTCGCTCCAGTTGCAGTTTTAAATTGCAAATACTCCAATCTTGACCGCTAACAAAACAATCAACCAATTTCCTAGCAAAGTCGGGTGGTGGAATCGTATTGTCAACTTGTTTCCGCTCGAGTTTTAATTTTGTCCGCGTGTAAAACTGTGACTTGTTGGTACCACATAATGCCAACGAAGACGCGTTCTTTATACCGATACCTTTGTTCCCCTTTGAATAATCGCCACCATTCAATGTAGCTAAAAAAATTAACCTACTTGTATCCAAGTGCAAAACTTGCTCAATCTTTTTGATATCAACCGGAGTAACATAGTAGCAGTTTGTTCGTGTTTGATTCTTCACTGGCGACGACGTGCCATGGTCTTGCAATATCTTGGAGTAATTCCGTAGAATCTGCCTACCCCCAAATATTAGTGAATCAACATCATTCGTAAGCACATAGTCGACTAAGCCTACTTTGTTCAAGTACGCAGCTTGGGCCTCGCCCTCTGATGGCGCTTGGATATATTTAATCCCGTTTTCCGTTAGCGCTACTTTAATCTTTTCAATCAAGGTGTTATTCTCGCAATAATCTTTCGTCTGATGAAACAGTTGGTGATAGTGTTCAAACTGCAACGCTCGTCCCGTCCTGGATTTGTCAGGTTTAAGCCTGCCATCAAACACAACAACAACGGTAATCCCCAAGCTTACCAAGTTCAAGATCTTGCTCATGAAATTTGTGATTGTGACGCTATCTTCATCTTTAATTTCTCGAAATTGATTATGTTTCGATAGGTATACAAAAAGATTCCCATCAATTGCAATCCTAGGACTTTTCCCATGTGATTCGATAAACTTTTCAACCAATCTCTCAATGGAGATACGCGTGTCGAAGGCTGGTTTGAGAAGTTCCCATAGTACAGGAATCCCCATAAATCAAGTTGCAATCAGAAAAAAAAAAAAAAAAAAGATAAAAATATTCAAATAATCAATTTTTTATGACATTTCATGCTGGACAGTTGGTAGTTGGTGGATTCGAGGGGACATCAGTCACACTGCAGGCGTACCAACTAATTGTTGAACACCGGGTTTCATCGATGATCTTATCGAGGAAGAACGCCTTGAATGTCGAACAAATGTCCAAATTAATCCGTGACTTGCAATACATCGCATACGTGCAAGGCAAATACACTTATCCATTGATGTTTGCAATTGATGAAGAGGGCGGCTTGATAAACTCGTTAGTCGACGTTGAGAATTTATCGCAGTTCCCCAGCGCAATGGCATTAGCAGCCACTGGCGATGCACAACTAGTTTATGAAGTCAGCAAGGCTCTTGCGATCGAGATCAAGAAAATAGGGTTTAGTATCATCCTAGGCCCCGTGTTGGATGTGGTGACAAAATTCAGCTCCCAATTACTAGGTGTGCGTAGCTTTGGTACAAATCTCGACGACGTGACCAAATTCGGCTTAATGTGCGCAAAGGGGTTGCAGGACGGTGGGCTAATAACGGTGGGCAAACATTTCCCGGGAATGGGTAATGCGAGTGTTGATTCACTTTTAGAGTTGCCAATCATGAGTGAGACATTGACCCAGTTGAAAAACTTTAACTTGATCCCGTTCAAGAAACTAATCGAAGCTAATGTGTTGGATGGCATTAGTGCCGCTGGATGTGGAGTGCCCAACATATCCCCCGATGAAACGCATGCATGTTTATCACCGGTAATATTGACCCAATTGTTGAGACAAGAGTTGAATTTCAACGGCTTCGTCATTAGTGAGTGTTTGGAAATGGAGGCGTTGTATCATTCAATCGGACTTGGCCAAGGTGTGATCCTAGCTATAAACGCAGGTTGTGACTTGGTAATGGTTTGTCACGATTCAAAGTTACAAAACGAGGCAATTGACGCAATAAAGAAAGCAATTCAAAATGGTAATTTAGAAGAAGACGTGGTTGTCAAAAGTTTCCAGCGTATTGAGAATCTTCAGAAAAAGTTACCAACATGGCAGCAAATCTTCCCTAAAGGTGATGAATCAGCAAGAGAGCCAATACTATTATTCAAAAACGAATATCCAGATTTATGGTTAAAACATACCAAGTTGTCTAAATTGGCATACAAAAAGTCAATGACGTTGATAAGGGACTATGATTCTATGTTGCCGATATCAAAACATTTGAATTCCAATTTTAATCTGAAGCCAGACTCGATTTTATTGCTTACGCCATTGGTAAATCCCATATATCCATGTAAATTTAAATCAACAAACAATTTGTACTCGGGAGAAGAAGTTTTCCAACAATTTGGCAACCTATTATCCAACTACACAAATTCGAGAAACTACAATATCTTGCACACGACCTACACCGCGAATGGGTTGACCCAGTTGCATGAATCATTGATTGAAAAGTGTAAGTTGGTGATTATATTAACTAGTGAGGCATCGAGAAACATGTACCAAATATCAATTGTGAAATACATTTCAATTCTATGTGGCAACAACAAAAAACCATTGGTTATAGTTGCAACGTCGTCACCGTATGATTTTTTCCACGATAGGAATTTGGGTAGTGCATACTTGTGCTGTTATGATTACACAGCAAACGCAATGGAAAGTTTGGCACAGGTGTTGATGGAGGATGTCAAACCGCAGGGCTGTATACCCGGTGAAGAGAGGTTTTCATTCAAAAAGAGAAAAGTGATAAAAGAAGGCCTTGTCAACAATGAGAAATCACCAGCTATACGAAGAAAATGGTTAGTTGAAGAATTCAACATTGAACGAGACTGGAATAGTTTTATCAAATTATGGGGTTCAAACACTGATTTTTCCCACCAGTATTTCAAACGTTTAAATGGATTGCTAATATCCACCAAACAGAAACATTTCGTCGTACGTAACTCGTCATTGAACATTTTGTACGGGATAATTTTGACGTGGATTAACGATGATGATGATGATAATGACCAAGATTCTGATGTTGGCAACATTGTGTACATATTTGTTGAGAAGTCAAAACGTTTGCAAAGCATTGGCAAAAACTTGTATCTTCGAGCAGTTAGGTATTTGATTAAAGAGAAGAAATGTAATCAAATCAAGTTAGGTTCAACATTCCCGTTGATAATTTTGGAAAACGAATTCAATTCAAATTTTTTACAAAGCATAAATTGGCCGCTGCCAAAACATGATAAATTATCAATAATGGTTTTGAATGATCTTGAATATTGGCAGGTTCCAAAAAAGATTTTAAAAGAATTAATGATTGTTGGAGTTAGGTTTGACATCTGCAATGATTCAACAAAGTTGATGAAATTGGTAAACAAGTTGAGTATCAATAAAAATTGGAAACAGATTTACAAGGAGTCAACCAAGAAGCTCAAAATAAACTCACCAGATGAGGTCAAGATAATAATCGCATTAGAAGCAACAACACAGAATGTGATTGGGTCAATTATAATTTTCACCAATCGAAGCGAACTATCTAAATTTTATCCGTTTATCGATGACATCAATGATGTTTCCGGTGAACATAGATTATTTGGGGCTATTTTGTGTCCTATAATTGACCCAGCGTATTCCAATTTAGCTGAAATTTTCAAACTTGGGTTGATATCATCAGCGATAACGTTTTTAAAAACAAACGAAAACATGAATCAATGTATGATGATTGATGTGTCGGAATTTAAAAAGGACGACATTGAAAATATGGGTTTCAAGGACTACAAGTCTTATTATGAATATAACGATGTCAAATTAAGTACAAGTGTAGCAATATAGTAAATGTGTAATAATATAATGTAAGCGATGACATTTTTTTTCTTTTTTTTAAACCTATTTTGCAACCAAAATAAGCAATCGGGAATATGGAGCCTGTAGATTCAAAACAGTAAAAACCGTTTTCGACGGGTAGATCAAGATGACTATGTGATGTATTTACTTTAAAGTTTACTCTTGAGATAGGGGTCAATACCAAGAAGGGTACTTTGTTCAGCTTTTGGCTCAAAATTCATCCGAATCAGAGTGTCACCCACTCAGTCGCTGGGGCGGGATCAATGAAACATTCCAAAGATTCAGGTCTTTTTTATTTTTCTTACCTATATATTCGGTAAAGACTATATTGGTGCAAAAGCTTGCAAAGGAGAATATCTAGCATTGGCAATTGGTTGCAAAATCAAATCCATCCATCCGGTGCACTGAGCATTAGCATTACAGGCACAAGTGGTTAAACTAACAAATCTAGTGACTGCATATCTCGCTCCCAAACGTCGTGTATCATAAACCACCAACTTTTGCTGGCACACAAAAAATGTAGAGAGTTCCGTTGATCCGAGTGGGTGAAATTGCAAGCCAAACATTACATCATAATTTTTCAATGGGAATCTTGGATGATTGATCGATGGATGATGGATGAAAGCATCAACAATGTCGATCTTTTGAGTTATTATTCTCATCAGGCAACATATCCAAAAATGTGATCAAATAACTATTGAGCAACAACCAGCTACAGAGAGTGTGGAGTGAGTGAGTAGACAAAGAAAATATATAATCGTATAATTTGCAATATTAAACTTCTCTGATGTCTGAAATATAATAATAATAAATTATATAATAATAGTGTTGAAGTAGAGACGAGTGTACATGTATGGTTGCAACCAAAATAACATGGTTAACACGAGATTTATTAGATTGTAAACACAGCTACTCAATGACTTCACCAGTAGATTCGATATACCTCGCTTTAACTCAAACAAGAAGTTGAAATAAGATTTGGCAAAAGCACACTCACATAATAATCAACAAAAAAAAAGAAAAGCGGGGAAACCAAGCCTAAATGTTTTAATTTTTCTCTTTTTTGACAGAGCAATTATCTAGGTAGCCCAATTTACACTTGTGTTTCCATCATAGGAGCTCATGGATATGTACTGAAGTCAGGTTGCAATCGATTGGAACAATTGCAATTTAGATATAATAAGAATAATAAGAATAAGAATAATAAGAATAATAATAAGGAAAAAAAAAGCCCTTTTCTATGTGACAAAAAAATGCTTGATTATCCAGGCTGGTGGTGTTTATTTTGGCTTTGGCGTTTGTTTCTAATGTTGTTGATCCTCTATCCGGATGAAGTCGTTTTCGGTTTTTCGTTTTACCCCTCGAAGAAGAAAGAATTGGACTAGAATTACCAAGTATAAAATTATATTTTACCACGCAACATAATGCGATATTACTTTTTAATAATGCTGTATTATATAGTATTCATTCAATCATGTTTACCCTTGTTAAACTATTATTCTCAACAAAATCAATTACTGCAAAATTTATTTTTTATTTTTTTATTTTTTATTTTTTTTTTTTTCATTCCCTCACTTTAACACACTCTTGTTCCTTCACTGTGTCTCATTCTCTCTCTTTTATTTATTTATCGCGACCTTCTCCGGGATTTACTATTTTTATAAACTGAATTTTACCTGCTCCTAGTTTGCATCTGTACACACGTAAGTTATTTTTGCACAATTGCAATAAACTTCGACTTAGACATTTGAGCCTTGTACCATGTAAATACAAACTGACAATTCCAAAGTTGTACCATCAAAATGTTGCAAAAATGTACCCTCTAATAGTCTTGTGATCTAACGTGACTAAGTTATTTGTTTACAGAAAAAAAAAAACTTACTATTTTTCTTCACCAGCTTAATATCCCTCTCTACTGTTGATTTAAGCAGAAACAACAAGTAACAGAGGTCAAGAGCACTAAGTTGATGTTGTTGTTGTCGTTGTTGTTAATATAGTTACACTTACATAAGAGCAAAGTAAAAAAAAAAAAAAACATGCTTCTTCATCTTTCCGGAATAAACAGCAGGAAGTTTACGGAACAGTTTTCTGTATTAACCCCAGATTTCACATATTAAACTTTTTTTTTTTTGTTTTTTTTTTTCATTTTTTTTTCACATATTAATTTTCCTCTCGGTATTTTCTCATATGCTTTGTAGTAATAATTATAACAATTAATTTAGCAACACTTAGTATGGAATATAATATACAAGTTCCTTTTTTTTTTTGTCTATATAAGTATCACCCAATTTCCTCCCATTCCTCAATTCTCCCTTTTTTATTTGCATTGATATATTAACTCTTTATTTCATCATCTTAATATATTAATTATAACTCACTATGTCACCTCCTACTGCTGTTGAATCTTCAATCAATTTTGAAGGTCACCCAACTATTAAACAAACTCAAGATCCATTAGTTAAAAAATTGTCATTGCAAGATGACACCATCATCAGACATAATGCTCCAGCTCCAACTTTGTACGAAGATGGTTTGTTGGAAAAATCAACCACCATTTCATCAACTGGTGCTTTGATGGCTTATTCAGGTAAAAAAACCGGTAGATCACCAAAAGATAAAAGAATTGTCGATGAATCCACAAGTACCCATAACATTTGGTGGGGACCTGTTAACAAACAAGTTGATGAATTGACTTGGAAAATTTCAAGATCCAGAGCCCTCGATTACTTGAGAACAAGAGAGAAATTATTTGTTGTTGATGCATATGCCGGTTGGGACCCAAGATACAGAATCAAAGTCAGAATTATTTGTGCTAGAGCTTACCACGCTTTATTCATGACCAATATGTTGATTAGACCTACACCAGAAGAATTGGAAAACTTTGGTGAACCAGACTTCACCATCTACAACGCTGGTCAATTCCCAGCCAACATTCACACTAAAGGTATGACTTCATCTACTTCAGTTGAAATCAACTTTAAAGATATGGAAATGGTTATCTTGGGTACCGAATACGCTGGTGAAATGAAGAAAGGTATTTTCACAGTTATGTTTTACTTGATGCCAATTAAACACAAAGTCTTGACCTTGCACTCAAGTTGTAACCAAGGTGTTGACAAAGGTGATGTCACATTATTCTTTGGTTTGTCAGGTACCGGTAAAACTACTTTATCCGCTGATCCAAACAGAAAATTGATTGGTGATGACGAACACTGTTGGTCCGACAATGGTGTCTTCAACATTGAAGGTGGTTGTTACGCCAAATGTTTGGACTTGAGTCAAGAAAAAGAACCAGAAATTTTCAACTCGATTAAATTTGGTTCTATATTGGAAAATGTTGTTTACGACCCACTCACCAAAGTTGTTGATTACGCTGATGCTTCAATCACCGAAAACACTAGATGTGCATACCCAATTGACTTTATTCCATCGGCCAAAATCCCATGTTTGGCTGACACTCATCCAACCAACATTATCTTGTTGACTTGTGATGCTTCAGGTGTCTTGCCACCAGTTTCAAAATTGTCAAATGCTCAAGTTATGTACCATTTTATTTCAGGTTACACTTCAAAGATGGCTGGTACCGAAGAAGGTGTTACTGAACCACAAGCTACATTTAGTGCATGTTTTGGTCAACCATTTTTGGTGTTGCACCCAATGAAATACGCACAACAATTGAGTGACAAGATTTCACAACACAATGCCAATGCTTGGTTGTTGAACACTGGTTGGGTTGGTGCCAGTGCTGCCAGAGGTGGTAAAAGATGTTCATTGAAATACACCAGAGCTATCTTGGACGCTATCCACTCTGGTGAATTATCTAAAGTTGAATACGAAGTTTTCCCAACCTTTAACTTGAACGTTCCAAAATCATGTCCAAATGTTCCAAGTGAAATCTTGAACCCAACTAAAGCTTGGACCGAAGGTGTTGCTTCATTTGAAAAAGAAATTAAATCTTTGGCTGGTAAATTTGTTGAAAATTTCACCAAATACTCAGATCAAGCTACAACTGAAGTTAAAGCTGCTGGTCCAACTGTATGATAAATTATTTAGTTCCCTTTCATATATATTTATTTATTTGTTAAAAAAAAGAAAATAAAAACTTTATACTCTATTGATCTCTCTTCCCAATCTGTTGATGGTTTCAAAATTTTCAACTCTCATCAAAGTAAAGCAAAAAAAAAAAAAAAAAAAAAAAAAAAAAAAAAAAAAAAAAAAAGAATTAATAGAAAAAAAAAAAGAGGTAAAAAAAGTATCAACAAAGATCATTTGCAACTTTCATTAATCTACCATGACTTTGAATTGGTCATCAGAGACATTCCAGGCCATTTATGATCTAATAAAACTAGAAACGGATGTTTATACAATAGATTTCACAACTATCAAACTAGATTTGACTAATATTCTAGTCACACCTCTACCTTCATCAACATCACAATTGAAAGAAACAGTCAAATTTTCAAATGGAGATGAAGTCAAGTTGAATCAGCCATTTATCGAATTGGCCACTGTTTTGTCTACCGAGTTGAATCTAGAAGAGTTGGCATGTGCAGAGTTGATTTATAACTCAAATGACATCAGTTTCAACAAGGGGACGTCATTGATTGATTCAACCAGGTTCAACTACCACACTAGATTCGAATACATTTTGAATATCTTGGGATACTTGATTACTCAAAACAAACTACATTTAATATCAAAGGATCTCGACTTGATATATGATAATATAATTAAAAGTTTTGAAAAAATTTACAAGCTATTGCAACTACTCAATGACGCGATCGATAAACAAAAAGTGACGAATGATATCAACAATGTTGCTTTTATTAACTACATTGGTTTTGCTAAAAGTCAATTATTCAAACATCATGAAATGTTGGGGTCTATTTTGTACAACTTTATCAACATTTATGACAAAAAAGTTACAATCAGCCAGTATAGTAAAGTTTTGCAAGTGATTGAAAAGAATATTACCGATGGGGATCTCTTGATCATACACTTTTTACCGTTTGGAATGCAATTTATCCAGCTTGTTGATCAAAATGAGTTCCACAAATACATGATTAACAAGATCAATATCGACAAAAACGTCCTTACTGAAAATGAGGTGGATTTGTCACAATCTAGATTGCACGGGTTTGAAATCTTGATGGGTTTTATATTCTTAACCCAATTTATATCCTGGTGTAAATTAAACCGAACAAGCATAGACTTTCGGTTGGAAATTTTAAAGTATTTGGAGGTTCTAATCAGTTATGGTGTGATGGAGAGAATTTTATGCCTTTGTGCTGAAACAACATCGGTTGACACTACATTTGTTTACGATTTCCGTGGTTTGTTACAAACAAATATACCCAAGTTATCGCCGCTCAAGTTCATATATCCAAATCATCAAGAGTTGTCAAATTTAAACCTACCAAATATTCCTAGACTACTCGACACAAGTTGTATTAAGCTAAATCCCGAATTGAATGAAGACTTGATTGCGCCATTCTTTTTGAAATTTTTCAGTCATTTTGTCACTGATGCTGCATATGTGTTGACGTCTCTTAGAGACTCAGAGGAAGATTTTGTATTATCAAGTGAGAATAATCTCGAAGAAATGTGTCAACGTGGTGACTTGGAGAAATTTTATTTAGCATTTGCATATAATTTTCAAAACAGAAAAGAATTGTGTGCATTATTTTGGAACGACGATGATCCAAACATACTTGGATTCGTGCTATGGGGGTTATCCAACAATACGGCGCCTTTGATTACAGCTACATTTTGTCTACTTTTGAGTTGTCTTTGTATCAATAAGTCAGAACAAATTTACGAGATTTTAATGAATAATAATCATCACGGGTTCAAGAAAATTGATTATTCGAAAATTTCCATCGATTCATTGTACGACTCATTGAATTATTACATAGAATCTTTGATTGATAACTTTGAAAATGACTTGAACGATCAAATCAAAAAACAACGTCAAAAGAGAAATGAAATCTGGATAAACGAAGAAGAAAACTCCAACGAAAAGAGTAAAATCCTAATTGAATTATCTGAAGATTCGATCTTGTTCATCTGTGGGTTTTTCAATTTACTTTCTTGCATAATTAAAAGCACAAATTACGATATCAAGTTTAAATTGTTCAACAGGTTTTCACCATTGATTAAAACGTTTTTGAAATTTGATAATTTGATACAAGGCGGCGGACAAGTAGATGTAAATACTGGAACTGGTTCCAAGTTTGTTGATATACCAAACATTATAGTTAGCAACGAGTCAAGGAATATTCTTGTCAATTTGATTCTAACCTATTTGAATGACACGGTTCAGGTGTCAACAACAACTGAAAACGAGTTATTCCTCAAATACGAAGTTTGGAAATTCTTGGACTGCTGGATGTATTTTGGGTTCAAAGACAAAAAGTATAAAATAAGGGTATTTTCAAAGCCGTTTAATAAAAATTTGATTGAAATTAATCAAATTGAAATCTTTACAAGGTTGGTATACTCATTATTAACATCTACAAATAAGTCAAAAAAGATCCACTTGTCGTTCCCATGTGATTTGGGGTTGGGTTATCGAAATTTCACTGGCATTTGGCCCTACATTGAGTTTTTGATGTTGGAAGTTTTTGGCAACTCAAATGAATTGAACCAACCTGAAAGGGATGAGATACAGAGCGTTTTACTCGATTTGTTTGATAATTTGTTGAATGAGGTTGACTGGAATTTTATTCACCAAGTACCTAAATTTATCAAGAATTATAAATTTGAGTTTGAATCTTTAGTACCTGGTTTGCAACTAGATTCCAATGTTTTCACGAAATTACATCCTTCAATTGCAATTTTGAATTTTTCATTCGAGAATAAATTTTACAACTCGTTATTCAAAATTATAAACGAAAACAACAACAGTGAGTTGATTTTGAAAAGTTTGCAAATTATAAATTCGATATTTAATGTCCAAGATATATACACACAAGTGTTATTACCATCGTTAAAACAGAAACCAAAGACTGATTCATTGGTGATTGCAAACCCAACAATTTTCGATAGTATATACATTGCAAAGAATGTCGGTACACATGGTGTCTCCAATTTTTACGAGATTTTACTATTTAATCTACCCACAGTAGTTCATTTTGCATTATTTGTTAATTATCAAGATTCAATCTCGATGAACTCAATTCAAATTTTGAATAAAATCAGCCAATCAAAGTTTTTCCAACGTAAGATTCAATATGATGCGTTGTTGAACCACGATAGATTATTGACTACATTTGAAAGTATAGATGAGTCGATAAAAATTAAATATGCATTTATTGATAAATTCAATGAATTTGGCGACTTGGATATCAAATACGCAATGATCAAGTTTTTAATTAATAACTTGGATACAAATGCAATCACAGTCACCCATTTCCTCTTGGGCTATCAAATTAGAGGTGATAAATTAGATTTAGATTTGGGCTCAAAGAAAAACTCATTGTTGAAAAACATGTTGGTTAATCTAACTACAGATATTGAATCGACAAAATTGTCATCGTTGATTCTTGAATTAATAATCAAGTTATGCAAGGATCCAATTTCATCATTGGTAACTTTGAATCAATTGAGAAACTTTGAACTATTTGAGAAATTGATTGATCATCAGCCAAAACTCAATTTGGATACATTATGGAATGGAATCAAATTCGATGGCGATTTACAATTCCAACAAGAGAATAAATTTTTAAATCAGCAAAGCATTGAGATTTTTTTCAATTATATCAATGAGAAAAACTTGGTACTACAATACTTATCAATTGAATTTTACTCAATAACTAAAGTATCAAAATCAAAACGCAACTATTATTTAAAATTGTTGATTGAAAATAAGCAATTTTTCAATAAGCAGCCTAAATTATTGAACTTTTTGGACATTTTGAATTACTCGTTTGAGTACTTTGAAATTCAAAAGTACCAAAATCTAACTGAGGAGTTTAATGTCGAAATGATTTTAGATAACTTACAGTTTGACAATAACTTGGAACATAATTTTAATTTCGATTTCGAATTATTGAGGAAAATCGACGGGTTAGGAGTTGACAATAATCTTCTTAATGAGTTTGTAACTAAGTATCTATTAGTTGACGACTTGAACAAAATTCAACTTGGCTGTTTACATTCATGGTGCCAGTTGTTGGAGATTATAATCAGCGAAGAAGAAAATGAAAATTTGTCAATACCGATATTGGAGATTTTACAAGTTATAATTCCAAGAATTAATGACTATTATGAAAAGAATAATTTATATTCTGAGGAATTGATTTCATTGTGTGTGCTATTGTTCGATTTATACAAAGGTGACTTGACGAATTTAAACCCATTATTTCAATCATGCATATTGGGGATTTTAAGTTCAAAATCATCACCCAATTTGAGAAGCAACCTTTACGTTTTGTTGAATAAATATTTATTGAAGAAACCAACCATTGACGCAAGCTTATTCAACGACAAGTTTGTCAACATAGTCACTAATGATTCGATATATTCCGAAGGATCATCTAGAATTACATCATTGTTATTGTTAGAATCCTTGATTCATTTCAATGGAATTTTGGAAAACTTGGTCTCGACAAATTCCTTGTTACTATTAATTCGGAGTTTGAATAGAACAAATCAAATTATGCAAAAGAATCAATCTACAGTTACGTTCAACTACTTGATATTTGAATTGACCTCATTCAAAATTATACTTTACTTGTTTATCAAAATATCAACCATGAAATTTGGATGTATAAATTTGATCCAAAATGAGATTTTCCAAATTTTAAACAATTCGCTATTTTTGAAAATAGATCCCGATATTGGATTGACTTTAAAACTAAATGACGAGGTGGTTGAGTTATCAAGTACAAAACATCACAAGCCAAATATCAATCATATCTCATTTTATGAATTTTTACTCCCCATCTTTCAATTAATTTCCACAATTTTGATCACTATGGGCCCCAAGTATAAGCCAAGCATAATCCAGGCACGTAATTTGATTCAAAATAAAAAGAACTTGATTGCTGGTTTGGTTAAGAAGGAAATTTTACAAAATGGCGAAGATAAAGAGTTGAAAAAATTATTGGATTTGCTAACATTGATAACATCTTTAATTGATGAAAAGATAGAACCAAGCTTTTAAGACACCACCAAAACTGGTTATTAGTAATGAATATTATTATTAGAATCGCTACCTGGTTTTCATTTCTATTTTTTTTTTTCTTCTTGTTCTTCGCTCTCTTCAATCATCACTGCATCAATCAACATGTCATCAGAAGTCAAGACGGATCCATCAAAATTCTTGGGTACAATAATAGGGTCAGAAGTAGTGGTCAAATTACACAATGGTATAAAATACAAAGGAAATTTGCAGACTATAGATGGTTATATGAACATTGTTTTAGACCAATGTAATGAAATCGTAAATACAAAAATAACGAAATTCTACAAGGACGTATTCATCAGAGGTAATAATGGTATGTACATGAATGATTTCCGTTGCATTTCGGTTATACTAACGGCCTGTTTAGTTTTGTATATAAGTGAAGCCTAGAAACGAACACGAAAAGGAACACGAACCACCAATTGAATTGGAACCCGCCGTGTGATGCCATTTTTTAATGTATGTACTTGTATTATATATGATCAACCACTTGTAAACTTGTAATTCGTTTCTAAACTGGTCGGGTATATTGTTGATACGTTCAACGAATCAAATTCAATCAAAAAGGTCGTGTGTCCCGGTAGATTATGGTTGGAGGTGTTTTTTTTCACCATAATGCGAAAATTTTAAACATCCAATAAGTCTGTATATTTACATTTACATTTAGATTGTATAACCTATTCAAGATGTCATTTGTAATTAGAAGAAAATTGTCAACCTTGATCCCACCAAAAATTGCATCAGCAAAAGTACGTAAACGACACAGAGAAAGAATCAATTGCCGCATTAGCAACAATTGAGAAACCCCAAAGTTGAAGTTGCAATACTAACTAGGTTTAGAATATCGGATCAAACCCAAATGCTAAAAGAATGGCTGAAGTTGTTTCATTCTACAAGAAATTGCCACAAGGCCCATTGCCAACTGCTAAAAAATCATTGAACCCAGTTACAAGATATTGGGATAGATATTTAGGTAATGAAAAAGGTTCAGGTAAACCATTGATTCATTTAGCTTTGGGAATCATTTTGTTTGGTTACACATTGGAATATCAACATTTGAAACATGCTGAACATCATTAAATGCATAAACTTAGATAAAGATTGAATACATACTTATACTGATGGTAAAAGTCAATACTTGTAGGACACTTTCTAGAGTATATATCGTAGAATACAGACAAGCTATTCCAACATGAAAACAAATCACTCGCTTATGTGCTTCTTCATCCACCACATCCCGCTAATCGACAAAAGCTTAGACTCTCACATCGATTGTAAAATCATGTCGTGGGTTGTATGTTTGAAATCTAAAGTGAATTTTAAAACTTACACTGCATAATTTAATCTTGGATTGCTTATACACTATTCAACAGGTTTTTCATGTCAATTCTTAAACACCCTCAAGTATAGGGAAAAAAAAAATATATTAAAAAAAAAAAAAAAAAAACTCTTGATAAAAAAGCATATATTTCCACAACACTCGACCCCATCAGATAAATCTTGTGGCACAAAAAAGATAGTTTGTGACCATGTACCCATCCACATCCTCAGTTCCTGCTACTCCTAGAATGCTAAGAAGTGTGAGCGGAACTTTAAAGAGTAAAAATGATTTGGTCTCATCCAACGATCAATTAAATGCAACTGTATCAAGTAATAATAATGATTATAACAGCAATAACAGCAACCATCAGAAGCAAATTAATGATAAGAAAGAACAATTGTTGCCCCCGGCACCCATACCAGCACCACCGTCAAAGTCTCCGCCCCCTGCTACACATCACCATCCCCAATCACAGCCACCAGCAAACTCACCACCACCACCACCACCACATCATCATCAACAACAACAACAGCAGAATCATCACCATCACCATCACCATCAACAGCCACCGCCACAACAAACATCTTCAAGGCAAGCAACTTCGCAACAGCAACAGCAGCAATTCCATAGAAAATCAATTGGTGATTGGGATTTCGTCAAAACCATTGGTGCCGGTTCGATGGGTAAAGTCAAATTGGCCCAACATAACACCACACATGAAATCTGTGCCGTGAAAATCATCCCCAGAGCTGCAAAGTTGTACCAACGAGCTCATGCCAATGACTTGCCCCCACAATCAACATACGAAGCGGCTCAAAGACATAAAGACTTTGAAAAAGAAATCGCAAGGGATAAAAGAACAGTTAGGGAAGGTGCTCTAGGTAGATTATTATACCATCCGTATATATGCAGACTATATGAGATGGTACCCATGACTAACCATTACTACATGTTGTTCGAGTACATTGAAGGTGGACAAATGTTGGATTACATTGTTGCTCATGGAAGTCTAAAAGAACGCCATGCCAGAAAATTCGCAAGAGGCATTGCATCAGCTTTGGATTACTGTCATCGAAACAACGTTGTTCATCGAGATTTAAAAATTGAAAATATAATGATTAATGAAAAGGGTGATATCAAGATTATTGACTTTGGTTTATCTAATTTATACACCCCAACTCATTTATTGAAAACATATTGTGGTAGTTTATATTTCGCAGCTCCAGAATTGTTGAGCGCAAAGCCATACATCGGTCCTGAAGTCGATGTATGGTCGTTTGGTGTTGTTTTATATGTATTAGTATGTGGAAAGGTTCCATTCGACGACCAGAGTGTTTCTGTATTACACGAGAAGATAAAAAAGGGGAATGTTGAATATCCAAACTTCTTGAGTCGTGAATGTATTTCGTTATTGTCAAGAATGTTGGTTGTCGATCCTACTAAAAGAGCGACTTTGTTTGAAGTTTGTCTGCATCCATGGTTAAATAAAGGTTACGAGTACAAGGTATCAAATTATTTACCACCAAGGAAACCTTTAACCTTACCTTTGGATCCTGAAATTATCAAAACAATATCTCAGTTTGACTTGGGTTCAGTTAAACACGTTACTGAAGAGTTAACAAATTTGCTAACTAGTGTTGAATATCAAATGAGTTGTGAAAATTGGTACAAAGTAATGAGTGAAGGCAGAGAATATGCATCTGTCAACAACTCATATATTTTACCCGATCCAACTGGTGGGTTCCATCCTTTAATCTCGATATATTACTTGGTGGATGAAATGAAGAAGAGAAAGAAAGCGAAGGAAGAAGCGTTGAAGAAGAATGTTCCTGTAATCAAAGTGCCCCAACAAAAGAAGAAAGAGGAACAACCATCGTCACCGCAAGTTGCAACTCAAGTTGCTGTTTTACCTCATACGCCGCAACCAAGATTGGTTGAAACTTTTGCAAATGCAAATGCAAATTCCAACTCCAATTCAAATACAAATACAAATATCAATACAAATGCAAATACTTCACCAGTGCAAAGAACGTTGGATCCATCTAAAAGCTCCAGAGTTTCAACACCAGTTAAGAAACCACCTACATCTCCAATTCCAGAAATCTCAATACCGCAACAAGCTCACACAACAGTTAAAGATGACTCGGCACAAGAAGAAGACGAACAACATTCAACACCACAACTGCCACAACAACAGCAAGAGATTGAAAGATTACCGCAACAAGAAACGGAAGAAAAACAAGGCTTCAATTTAATGAGAAAATTATCGGCAAAGAAAAAAGAAGATAGATTATCGCCAGACCCAATGGTTAGAAGAGGTGTGTCAATGAAAGTTACCGCGAAGGAAAAGCAGAAATTGAAACCATTGCCGCAAACTTCATTACAGCCACATTCCGCGCAACCAGTTGCACATCAAAGAACACCATCAAACAAATTTCAAGGATTTATACCCGTTGAATATTTACCGCCATTACCCAACATTGATGCAAATAACCACTTGGTCTCGAAACCGGCATCGACTTCATTGAGTGCAAAGAAGATGCATCCTACAGCAAGAGCAAAATCGGTCGGTGGTCATGTACGAAAAGAATCGTATAATCCCAGAAACAATACCACACCACTACCAAATTCAATGGCTGATCAGAATTCAGATGAGGTTGATGGATTTTTCGATGATATCAAGTTGGAAGATGTGGACTACCAGGACGTGCCACAATTGACCGAAGAGCAGATTATGGAACAATACAATAATGCAAAACCAAATAGTATGCCTTCAATTGAGCATTGTAAAACATTATTTTTGAAGGGATTCTTTAGTGTTCAAACTACATCATCAAAACCATTGCCAGTAATAAGATATAATATTATACACGTGTTGTCAAGATTGGGGGTCAAATTCCAAGAAGTCAAAGGTGGGTTTGTGTGTATACATACAAGATCAGTTAAGGATGACGTTGAAGAATTTAATGAGAAGGAACCTTTAAGCTCATCTCCACAATCCCCCGCCACTCCAGTTCAACAAGGTCATAAATCAAATAATTCAATTAGCTCAAACTCATCACAGCATCGAAGAAAATTCTCAATTGGTAATAACTTCTTGACGCCTTATAGAAAGAAGAATGGATCTCAAGTGATGATGCCACCTCATACGCCAGCGACAGCAAAAGTTATATCAGCATACGAAAATGAAAATGATGAAGATGAAGATGATGGTGAAACTTATGAATATGATGACTCGGCCGACTCATTGGGCTATGTCGGCGGCAGTGATATGTTGGTATCGTCCAGAATTGAGCAACGTGCTAGATCACATCAACATCATCATTCATCAAGTGCTGACTATAGCAAGAACCAAGGTCAATCTTCGAAAAACCCATTAAAGTTTGAAATACATATTGTCAAGGTTCCGTTGGTTGGTTTACATGGTGTACAGTTTAAAAAATTGTTGGGTAATACCTGGAATTATAAAACATTGGCTGGTCAAATATTAAATGAGATGAATTTATAGTTTTCTAGTAATAATATTTGCAAAAATTAATGAGTTGAATAAATCAATCCCAACGCTTATAGTTTGGATTTTACTGCTAAATTTATCTCTGCATCAATTTTTAGACATCGACAATTGTCTAGAATCTGAAATGCGCGACATTTAAAAAAGAGACAGAGGGAAAAAAGAAAAAAAAAAAAAAAAACTGCTAAAAAATTTAATCATCAACATCAATTTCTACATCACTTAATCAACAAAAAAAATTACATTTTAAAATATCAACAAGCCACCTTTATATTCGCATACGATTAGATTAAGGTCATTTCAGCATCTAATCAGCATAAACTATACAAGACTAGGTATAAAATTTAATATTATATTGCTTTAACAAAGATATTCGCCCTCCCATTCGTTAATAACTATTACCAATATAATCATAAAATTTTTATATTTATTTTTATTTTATTTTTTTTTTTTTTTCAAAATCGATTTTAAAAAAAATTTAACGTGGAAAATATTTGTATAATAAGAATAATACTATGGGTCAAATCCTTTCACAGCCAGTTACGGAAAAGCATTCTGAGGATGGTGGAGACGAGTACTTAGCTTACGGTTTATCTTGTATGCAAGGTTGGAGAATCAACATGGAAGACGCACATGCAACAATATTGAGTCTAGCATCAATTAATGAGGATGGAGAAGAGGAAAAACAAAAGGATGGAGAAGCCAAGAACTCGGATGTAAATCATGTTGCCTTTTTTGGTGTTTACGATGGCCATGGTGGGGAAAAGGCTGCCATATTCACAGGAGAGCATTTACATCGACTCATTAAGCAAACCAAGGAATTTCAATCGCAAGATTATACACAAGCTTTGAAACAGGGGTTTTTGAATTGTGATCAAGCTATCTTGAAAGATTTCAGAATGAAGGATGATGAGAGTGGTTGTGCAGCTACCTCGATAATAATAACACCCAACCAATTGATTTGTGGTAATGCTGGAGATTCAAGAACAATCATGTCGATTAATGGGTATGCCAAAAACTTATCATTTGACCATAAGCCAAGTAATGAAGGCGAAAAAACAAGAATTTGCGCTGCTGGTGGTTATGTTGACATGGGCAGAGTAAATGGTAACTTGGCATTGTCGAGGGGTATTGGTGATTTCGATTTCAAAAAGAATGTCGAATTGCCAGCTGAAGAACAAATTGTTACTTGTTATCCCGATGTGATACAACATGATTTAAATTTTGAGAATGACGAATTTGTTGTATTAGCATGTGATGGTATATGGGATTGTTTGACCTCCCAGAATTGTGTCGAGTGTGTTAGAAGAGGTATTTATGAAAAGAAATCGTTAACCCAAATTGCTGAAGAAATAATGGAATTATGTTGTGCTCCAACATCAGATGGCTCAGGCATTGGTTGTGATAATATGTCGATTGTTATCGTGGCATTATTGGATTACAAAAATAAAGAAACTTTAGATCAATGGTATGATAAGATCATTAAACGAGTCGATTATGCATCCAAAAATGATGATGATAACAAATATGGCCCAATTTCAAAACCATACGAGGAACTATATAAAGAAATGTATGGTGACTACTATGAGATTGGACAGCAATCCCAGGGTGGCAATTCTAAATCGTCAGGTTTAGGTGTATCAAATGGAAACTCCATATTCGGTAGAGATGGTTATGATGACGATGATGATGAGAAGGAAGGTAATGATGATGACGACAATAACGATCAAGACCCAGGGTTGAACACAGGTGCTATATCTTTGCAAAAATTATTAGCTTCTAATGCGATAACAAATGAGAATGGTGTGATATATTTAGATACTTCAAGTGCCCAGTCTTTATTGGCCCATTTCGGTGTACCAGAACCTAGAAATAGTGATGTTGAGGATGAAGACGAAACAGAAGGAGATGATTCTGAATCAAAAGAACATCCAAAACTTGAAGAGATACAAGACGAAGAATTGATTGAAGATATCAAAGAAAATGAAAAAAATTTGAAAAAATAAAGAAGAGAGAACGTAAATATTTGTAACTTTAAGGTAGTTTTAGAAGGTTGGTTTAATTACATATTTTATCTTGTTCAGAATGTTAATTTTAATTCAATTCAAATATATATATTATACAAGAAAAATTTTCATGGTTTAGTAAATATATAAAATATACAGTTTTTTTAATGACTATCCAACGGGTATGTTTGGTAGGTTGGTTGTCCGTTTTTTTCTCCCTTGGTGAAAGAGTTGAATATGAAATCAAATAGAGATCTTGAGATTTCAGGGACATTATACGGAACGAAATGAGAAGCATTCCAAACGTTGACAAATGTCAAGCCCCTATCGCCGCCTAAAACGTAGCCAGCATTTTCATCACCGTAATACCACGGTGTTGTAGTATTCGATTTGAACCCAGTTGAGCCACCCCATGTTAATTTGTTGATGTATGACAAAATACCTTTTGTACCGCAAATAATATCGAGATCACCAGCGTATAAAACTACCGGTATTTTCGAAATTATGTACGGTAGTAAATGGACAGAATAGGGCACGTCAACCTTGAAGTGTTTCAAAGTAACACAACCTTTCCACGATTGTAGTTTGTATTTGACGTTCAAAGCTTGTTGCACTTTCTGATTACTCAAATATTTCTGCGTCGGAGGTACAAGCTCGTATGGATACGACACTCCTTCAGTTGGATCTCTCAATTTATAGTCATAAACGTTGACATAATCGGTAGTGCCGTTGGGATACGTGATGCTTGTAGCCGACAACAATGCGCCCAACATGTGAGCACATTCTCCGCCTGACAACTCATAATCTTGTGTTATACCATCGTTGAAAGTGGAGTCGATTTTAGCTATTGTGGCCTCGCAGCTTTTCTGCATTGTTTGGATACTATCCCAATATGGATTGGAACTATTGATCAACCCTCTCTCAATGAATATAGGTAGGTATTCCGAGTTCTGCTGCGGGATATTGACGTAACCGTTACCAATGAGCAAACCTTTCAAATTATAAGGCTTCTTACCTTGTGGCAAATTCTCATTATACTTCAATACTGCGTCACCCATGTATGGAATGAACTGCCCACCATAACTTTCACCAGCAATATACATGTCGTTTTCAAAATCTTCGGGAAACAATTCAAAATACTTTTCCAAAAATTTTAAGAATGAGTACTGGACATTGATCTCATCAATCGTTGAGTTGCTAGTTACGGTACTAAACCCAACACCGCCTGGTTGATCAACATAAATCATATCTGAGCGTTTATGCCACGAACCATTATTCAATTTCAATGTTTGATCGGGTTGCACTCTGAACGGGCCATTCTCCATCAAAATCCCTTCCATTGACGAACATCCGGGACCCCCATTAAACCAAAATGTAGTTCTTTTCGAATTTTCTCCCGTTTTGACCTTATCGACAACTTTCCAAAAAAAGTAGTTTGTATCATTACCCTGGAATAGCTCTAGTTGGCCAGCGTGCATGATTGGAATATCAACCTCCGCTATATTTTCTAATCCAGGTAAGTCTTTGACCACATAGTTATCAGCAGCATCTCGTTTAGAAAGTGGTGAAGCTACAGCTAAAGACAAAACTAATGCTTTTGCAATAAAACCGAGCACCATGTTTGATGGTGTAAATTGTACTAGTTTTAGCTCGTTTAAATAACTTCAACTTGGTGCCGTTTACTTATACGTCCGTCATTGATTGCAACGCTGTAGCTTTAGCTTGTAACCAACTATCGACATTGTTCTCTATAGTGATTCTGAATAACTATTATGTCAATGTACAAAACCAGGTACTGAATGCGCCAAGAAAAAGTGCCCTACAGATGGTTGTTATCTCAACTTCTTTATGCTGCAAAACAGTAAAGTTAATTAATTTTTGCGCATTCGACTGGCACACGTTACATTACTGCATTTAATCTGGAATGTCACACCGACGGCTTTTTCTGGTTATGAGCACCGTAAGCGCTTTAGACAAGTTTTTAGTATCTTCAGTTGATGAGTTAACAGGCGGTCGATTTGCTTTCCATTGTTCGACAATAAATTGAATAGAAGATAAATTGTTTGTTGAAACCAATAGGAAACGAAAAAAACCAAGCGGCATTTCGTCAGCCACGTATGCACAAGTATCTCTCTTTATCAAAGACACGTTCTAACCGACAATGTTAATCTTTGATTATGGGTAATCAGGTTCAAAAAGTCGTTCACTAGAAATAAAACGTATATTACTGGTTATGCACCGAAAGTTACAAAGGCTTTGATTGATAAATTGATTGGCCACCTTTTGTCGTTTTTTCAACCGTGTTCAAAATAAAATCATACAATGCTCTTGAGATCTCTGGAACATTATAAGGGACCATGTGGGAAGCATTCCAAACATTGACAAATGTCAACCCTCTATCGCCACCTAAAACGTAACCAGCATCTTCGCTGCCATAATACCATGGAGTAGTGGTATTGCTTGAGAATCCAGTAGAGCCACCCCATTTCAATTTATTAACATACGACAAAACCCCTTTGGTGTTACAAATAATGTCAAGGTCACCGTTGTACAAAACAATTGGAATCTTACTCAATATGTATGGAAATAAATGGACAGCTGGTAATACATCTGTAACGATATTCACATTGTTACATTCATTCCATTGCTCCTTGATTCTAATATTCAACGCATCTTGAACTTGTGCGTTATTCAAATATTTAGTTGTTTCTGGTAACAAATTTTGCGGCCAGTTTGCACCACATTCTGGATAAGAATCTGTAAGTTTGTAGTCATAAACATTGAGACAAATCTCATTGCCAGCACTGTCAAAAGAAAGTGTAGCATCTAAAAGATTATCGAGCATAATGTTACATTCGCCACCATTGTTTTCGTAGTTATGCACCTTTCCGTCATTAAATGTAGCATCTATTTTGGCAATTGTAGCGTCACATTGCTTTTGTGCATTTTGCAAGCTATCCCATTCAGGGTTTGAACTATTAATCAATCCTTTTTCAACAAAGTACGATAAAAGCTGGGAATTTTGCTGTGCTGGAGAAACGTAACCATTACCAATCATCAACCCTTTCAAGTTGTATGGTTTCTCGCCGCTTGCCAATTTTGAGTTTCTGTTCAAGATAGCGTCACCAATGTATGGAATATATTGACCACCATAACTTTCACCCGCTATGTAAAGATCGTTGTCAATATCATCAGGAAAGGTTTCGAAATAAACTTCCAAAAATTTCAAAAAGGAATATTGAATGTTTATTTCATCGAAATTGGAGTTGCTGGATAAAGTACTAAACCCTGTTCCACCAGGTTGATCAACAAACACCATGTCGGAACGTTTGTGCCATGAACCATTATTCAATGTCAACGACTGATCGGGTTGGACTCTGAATGGACCACTTTCCATCAACATACCATCCATCGATGAACAACCAGGCCCACCATTCAACCAAAACGTGGTTCGTTTGGAATTTTCACTCGTTTTTGTCTTATCAACAACTTTCCAGAAGAAGTAATTGGTGTTATTACTACTGAAAAGCTCAAACTGGCCAGCGTACATGATTGGAACATCTTGGTCGGCAATGTTTTGCAAACCAGGCAAGTTTTTAACCAAGTAGTCATCTTGATTTGTTGAAGCTTTCTTTTGCAAGGGGGTCGCAAGTGCCAAACCAGAGACAAGTAACAGTAAGATGAACTTTTGAAGCATTGCTGATGTCAACTCAGCATCCTGGAGTTGTTAGGTTTAAATAGTGAAATTTATTGATGCCGTGCAAATACAAGTTGTTAACTTGAAATTTAATAATTTGATGAGATTTCCGTATCATAACCGAATTGCATGGATCATATTTGACAGAACAGCTCGAGTTTTATCTCATAACACTGTAAAAGGGTGCCGTCAAAAATCTGCTGCCAACCCTGTATGCGTGCTTATTGTTTGTAATCAGAATATATTCAACAAGTCGTCTACAGACACTCAACTCAATTATAAACAACAGCTTGCATTCATTGACTCGACCAACCCGTTAAATTCTAAAAATAAATATCTTGCGCATAAGGCATTTTGCATTGCACAGTGTTGACTAACGGTTGAAATTCTTATCAAGAGACAATACAGACAATAGAATTGTTCCGGGTAAATTTCAATAATTTTATTATTGAGGAAATTTGTGTCAACATAAATTATTTTTCAGATTTGATTGTTCTCGAGGTGCCACCTAACACCAGGCCCACTCAGCGCTACGGCATTAAAATTATTTGTCAGTTTAAACCTATTGATTAAGTTTCGCTATACAATAGATTTCGAGGCTTCTTCATTCATCAAATATCGGACTTAATTGGTTTTTATAATCGTCTTACCAAATTTTCAATTATGTAATTGCTTATGTAAAGATTTTTTTTTTTTTTTTTTTTTTTTTTTTTTTTTTTTTTTTTTTTTTTTTTTTTTTTT